>BMAO01004139.1:0-27780 GCA_019973975.1 Trichonephila clavata
TAGGTAAGCTGGATGGTGAAGGAGAGATTTCAAATAGAAGTTGCTCACAAGTTTACATAACTAACATGTATTTAAAAAAGTTCAATCACATAAGTCAAAATAATAGTCAAGAACTTACATTATTATAACCAGAATTACAAATACAGCACTATAATAAAACATATATTAAAGCTAACAACCATTCAGGGCAAGAAAAAGAAGAAAAAAAAGAATGATATTAAAACAAATACACTGCTAGTACAAAAAAATTGTTCCAAAACAACTTAGATAAAATCCGTAATTCGGAAAAAAGCTCTTAAGTTACAACAAGTGGATGTGTACACTTTTCTTCACACGGCGATGGATCTGTTAATATTGGACCTCGGTTTGTGATAAGATGACTCTTAAGCGAGAAAACACCCTCATTATTCCTCCACACCACGTAAATGGGAGGATTTTCAGCTTCGACAGATATAACGTGTATCAGCCTCTCTTTACTTGGCGAAACGTAAGTGTCACCAGGGTTCAAACACATGACTTGCTGTCCATAAGTTCATGACCAGTACCACTCGACTTCCAGGCCACAAATGATTTGTTGAAATGTCAGATTTTATCAAGCATAATAGAATTAATAAAAAAACTTGATCAATTTTTATACTTTTAACACAAAGAATAGGGAGAAAAATCAATTTATTTTTAGATATTGAATATACTCAATCATTTTATGTGTCTTTTTTAGCCATGTAATGCTATTTTGTTATCTCGATGAAAGTAAAAATATAAAATATATTCCAATCTTTAGAAGGGCACAGAAAACACCCATAGAAGAGTTTTATTAAAAAAATAGAGAAAACGAAGTTAATGGTGTCATAGTATAGGAAAAATTATATACTTTTTTAAATTCACTTGAGTCTTGCATCTCTTTACGCAAAATCTAACCATTCCAGAATAGTTATAAGATTATACTAGTTTTGAAACACTAACCAATTTTCGCAAATGTTTCTCAACTTCGGAATGTATTTTAGAGGCCACATACAAAAGTTTTATTTGAGATATCCGGAATGAAGATAAGCCTAAAATAATCAAACTGAACACATTTGCGAAGAAAACCAAGAGAAAATCATCCTCTTTTGTGTCCATAGAGTCGAGTTTTCAAGAAACTAAGATGCAATTGTTGGAAGTTCATGAATGTTTCATTAGAGGGGGCGCTAAAAAGATAAGGAAACTTCCTTTGTGAAGGAATATTTATCCCACTCATCTATCGACTATTTATTGTCCACAGGGGAATAATTTATATATTGTTAGAACTTACGAATGCGAATTCTTCATCAACCAATAGGAAAGTCACGTATTTCCTTGAAATGTTTTCAAAATATAATGATTTGCATTTTAAGATGCAAACTTCAGTAATAAACTGAGCAAATTTACTTGAAATAAAAATAATATTTGATTAGTTGCATAAAAAACTGTTTATTTCAAGATTTTGCTAAACGTTTAAAAAATGGTTGACACGTATGAAACGCTTTCTTATATTCTAGAACATTTTTCGCTGAATAAAGGAGATTTTACAGTATTGTAAAAGTGATAGAATAAAAACAATATAAATAATTTCTATTTTGATTAACTGATTTGTGTTTCCAGACAATATTTATTATAATAATAAAAATGCTTGTATTAAAATTTTCAAAATCATTTTCCCCAAAAAACATTTTTGCATCATAATTTAAAGATAAGTATTTTAAGTTGAATTCCCGAACACACACACCTTTTTGGATTCTACTTTGTCTCTCTATATATTCAATTTCTCAGATAATTATTAGGAAAAAATCATATAAAATATCAAAGTGCTTTAAATTTTAGAAGAAAACATGTGACACTAAATATTTTATTAATTTTTTGGAACCAGCACTACAAAGATAATTTTTCTACAAAGAATAAATACACTATAGGAAAACATTATGAAATTGTTTTCAACTGTAATGAAAAACTTTTATAGTTAAGTAATACAAGTTATAAATTTTAGAGGAATGAGAGAAACAAAGTTTTAGAGCATGAAAGAAGAAAATACTCTTGAACGGTAAAATAAATGTAAAAAATATATATATGAAAGTTTAACTATTTATCTTAGAAAAATAATTTACATACGAAGCACTTATATGTAATTAAGGAAATTTACAAATTTTTGGAGAAAAATGATATATATCTGTTATACATATATATGAGGCTCAGTGGCTGAGTAGTAGCGTGCCGCGCTTGCACGGCACAGATTCGGGCTCAACCTTGCAGTGAGTCCAAGCTTGTTTCGGAGCTAAACACTGGGGTTTCGCGTCAGACTGACTATCTGACCGGAACATTTGCTCTTGCATCTCAACCCCCAAAGTCATTAAAACCGAGTTGGACACAGTAGGCTTGGCCCAAACTTAGTTTATATATATTTATAAGAATATATGTTTTCTACAAAAATATTTATGTATATATCTACAAAGATTACCCAAAGAAACAATTACAAATATAACCAACACTAATGTTTGATTTGTTTTAAATAAGAAAATTAAGAACAGATATTTTGAAAATCCTTTTCAAAATGACCTATACACAAAAAGCATAATAAAAATTATTAAGAAGGATTGTTAGGTCAAAATTATTTGACCGTTGGTGGACCACATTGAGTAAAACTAAAACTATAATCCTTCCTCTGAATACTATTTGAAGAAAGACTAATGCGTGGTTACAAGATTTACAGAACTATAAATGGTGAAAATTACATTATAAATCTTAGTAGACATTCAGTATGTTATTCTTGTAATCATGAATAGGTTTCAGTATTTTCTACTTCTTTGTCTAAATATAGTTTCGAATAACATTATGTTTATATATTTTCGCAAATATATAATATTTCATATCTTTTAGAATTTTCTCCCTAAAAATGTTTAGTGAAAATAGTTTTTTATGTTGATAAGATTTAAATATGCTTCTTACGTAGTCATAAGTAAATACATTTCACTTACCAATTTGTAGACCCTAATTTGCCTATTTCACCAAATGTTTTTTCAGAAATGCTTTTTTTAGAATACTTTAATTACTAAACCGTTTAATAACAAATATTGATATCAATATTTTTATCATTGAAACCATATCAGATTACTTACAATAATAGATTATTTACATGCGAATAATTTTTTTAAGAGTAAGTAAAATCACTGAAATGTGTTTTTTGTACTATCGCGAAAATGCCAATGTTCAAGATAACTCGCGAAGTGGCAACCATGTGCTTCATTCCATAAAATGTCGCCAACACGGTTGTAATACGTAAGGGCCAGTTATTATTATTATTATTATTATACCAAGCCGAGACTTACAAAACTTTAAGCTGCATATTTGTTAAAAAAAAAAATCGTGTACTGGAAATCAAGCTATTTCAACAAGTATGGTAATTTTATTGGACGATGAATAGCACTTACTGAAATTTGAAGGATTTGATTGGCCAGTTAAATAGGTAAATGTACAAAAGCTTATTGTGAATTTTACTGAAAATAATCACGTAATTAGTTCTAGGCTTATCATCTGACAAAGATATAGGGCCTCTTTGAACGTTTGTGAAATATCAGCTCAATATGGAAATTATTGTATGCACGCCAATGTACATTTAAAATGATTGAATTAATCAGTATAATATGATAAAATGTTTTAAAAAATATTGAAATTCACAGAAATTGAATCAATTACATTTTGCAACACAACATACATATTTTTTAAATTAAAAATCATCATTTTATTATGTTAGAACCCATGATGGAACATAACTGGAATGTTATTAATTAGAATGAAAAACAGATTTAAAAATTTAGCAATAATGCATCAAATGTAGAGTAATGATATAAAAAAATTATGCCATTGTAATCACTTTTGTTTTAACAACTGTAACTGTCTCAAGCAACGGAAGTGCTCTCTGGAGGTCAGTGATCTTTAGTGCAGGCCAGGTGAGAGAAGAAGGGAATCCCTATAAAAAACCATCCATGTTCTTTGCCTCCAAATTTTAAAACGATATTTATTTTATTAATTAATATTAATTATTAATTCAATAAACTATTCTTTACTGTTTTTTGTTAACAAAATCGACAAAATCTGCAGAATCAATTGGGGATGTCTAGAAGTATGATACAAGTTGGGAGACTTCCGACTATGGATCCCCCCCTCCCTCCATTGAAAATTTTTTGTGTGCGCGACTGGTGCTCACCATTGCTGAAGATGCATGCGTTACACCACCGGACCATGCACAGACGGATTCTATCAAATACACCTGGATTTGTAGGATATCCGCAGCAACGCAGACGTTTCTTGCAACCAAATCCATTTTAGAATCTACAGGTGTTGCCTTGCAACCCATATTCATAAAAAATGTGGTGCAAATTAGTAAACATCCGATGGACCGGTGCATTTCTCTTTTAGTACCTTTCGCGATACAAGCTTTTTGATACTTGTGTATTTCATTCTGCCAATCCATAAATAAGGTGCATATCTGCCTGCTCGGTTTACGTAAAACGTTCTATACTCCTCTGTGGGTGATGACAGCTCCAATAACTGCGGAAATGCAAGTCTGTTTCCTCAAATGCTCTTGTGATCAACATCACCTAGTGCCAAACGAAGACGTTTCCGGCTATCGGTTGCTATAAAGATCTGAATCCTTATGATGTCCCCTAGCTACTGCTTAAAAATTTGTCCCTAAAAATTCTGGGACAACCTGTATCAGGAGAATTAATTAAACTTTTTTCCACTGGGCAAAATGGTAGGTATCAAATACATGCTTCATTACCCATCTAAGCAAAATAATAACTTATTGAGTGTAAGTATCGTTTTACGATGTTTTATAACTAAGAACCATTTTAGACAGATAATAAATTCGAATAGAGTATCATAAAGCAAAAGTCTTCAGGATATTTGAAGTACTATGTTCAAAATATCCATTAACTAGTAAATAAAGGTGACCGAAATTCTGTTATTCTTCCGGTGTGAAACATTACTTAGGAAAGTTACAGACTTTTAGGCCTCTACTTCCTCTTTTTTGACTGAGAAACAAAAGCTCAGCGAAGTGCTGTGGGCTATTTGGAGTTGATATTGAAAGAGATGAGAGAATCTTGGTATCCTCCTTTCATTACGAAGTTTCATTTAACTTTCATACCCGGACATAGCTGCCGTGATAAAATCCATAGTTTTGAAAGTTAGTTCTTCCTTTATTTTCGTGGAAACAAAGATTGAAGATAAAAATGTTAGAAATTCTCGGTATAGAAAATAATGTTATCCCTCTGAAAGTATATATTAAATTTAGAGTAAATATCATAAATAGTTTTATTTTAATCAACTAGGAGTTTCAGATGTGTAACTTTGAATAAATACGGTAAGAAGATTGCAGGAATTATATACATGTATAACTAGATACATTTTGCAATCCAAAGAAACATAATATTTAGAATTGTGTATCAATTTTCTTTTCTAAAAAAGCAATAAATTACATTAATAAAATGTTATAGCATTCCGTAAGTAATTTTAAACCTTTCGATTGCGTAAAAGAAGCATTTGTAATTTAGAGGTACAAAACATTTTTACTATGAAAGGCACAATAATGTAAATGCCATAAATGTATATGTTTTTATGTGTTTCTAATTTAATTGAATTACACACGCAGAAATTCTTTATGTAAATTAAGAGTTGAAAAATTCATCCAATTAATGAAACATTATCCAAAAAACTGAAGATAAGACACATTTTTAAATGTTATTTAATGAATATAAAGCAAAACTGTCCTTAATATGTATTTCATAGTTTTCAAAAATTATAATTCAGAATTCCCAAAGAAATTTAAATAAAAGAATATTTTTATTACATGAGATAATATTAGTTAAGATATTTCTAAAAATTATAAATATTTGTGTAACTATAATACAGTCGTCTCTCGATAATTCAAACCTTCCATAATACGAACCTCTCGATAATTCAAAGTATATGCTCAGTCCCTAGAAAAACTCTTGATATTTGGAACTAAAACAATGCGTTTTGGTACACTCGATGATTCGAAGTAAAATCTATGGCTGGCCAGACTACAACACGCAATAATACGAAGTTATCTTACAAAACTCTCGACAATTCGAACACTCACTATAAAGTACAGTCCTCTTTCTAACAGGTTAGAGCTTACAAGTTTTGTGTTGCATTGTCTCTGCGTGTCTCCCCTGTAACGTAACCCCTTTGAAGATCATCTGTCTGCTACCCCTTCTTAGTGGTTTCGGTTCATCAGGCGAAAAAACACTTTTATTGCTTTCTTTCTTTAAGTGGACTCTAGGCCAACCTTCAGTCTTCCATATCTTTTGCATAACACGTGGTCTTGCTACACATGTGTTCAGAAAGGATGGTCGTATTGAATGTACTCTTTTGATACAGGATTTTTAACTTCTGTATAATATTTATACTGTATAACATGTGCTTTTTAAGAAAATACTTTAAAATAATTTTATACATGCGTGCAATAGTTGTATTATTACATAGTTTCAAATTTAAATGTGTTAGAAAAAATTTCTTTCCGTGTATTTTGGGAGTTTTTTCTACCCTCTTGATAATTCGAAGTTTTTCATTGGTCCCCCCAACTTCGAATTATCGACAATCGACAGTATGTATATATATTTCAAAAATATACACAAAATAGTTATAAACCTAAGATAATTATAGTCATGATAGTATAGTCTTATCCACAGCAGTACCAAAGCAAACTGTTCAATATATTTGATAATTAATTTATCAATATTAAGTTAAGAAAAAGTTTAATTATCACTAGTAACTCCCATGGGCTTGTCATTTATAAAGTTATATGCAAAATTACATACTATCTTGATAATTTGTATGGTTCATTATCAAGGTCGTGTTTTAGCTTTAGCATCAAAGTGCATTATTATTGCATGTATGGGGGGAGCGCGTAGAAAATTTTGATCGAATATTGGGTCGCATATGTTGAAAGTTTGAGAAGCACTGTTTTAAGTTCTTTACGAAACTTACAGGCGTTGTATTTAAAAATGTAAGGCCGTTTGGGTGGCGTAGTTGGTTTGTCGCTGGCCTTCTGCACCCAAGGTTGCGGGTTCGACCCCGTCTCATGTCGGTGCATTTTTGTGATGCAGAAAATCGACAGCGGCCATGTCGTATGATTATGCGGCATGTAAAAAATCTCTTGAAGTGCCCGTTTCGCTTGGGTCCTCTCGGCAAAATGAAATTCTTAAGTTCAATTTCACATCGTCAGAGTTCAGGTGCCTCCATCTGGGGAGGAAATTGGGCGTCAAAGTTACCTGCGGCAATTGGTATCGCCTATACGGTGCCGCACTAAAAAGTGATACCAACTCCTGGGAAATGAACTAGGCCTGCAAAGGTAAAAAATACAAATACGCAGTCCCATTAGAAAAATAAATTAATAATTTAAAGTTTCGGTACGATAACAAGATTTATCTCACTTAGTAATCTCTCCCCATAACTTCCTTACTACATCCCATGATTATATTTTTTTAGAAAAATCCAAAGAGAAAAGTGTTAGTTGTGGTGGCAACAAAATGCTACAATAAAACAGCTGCAAATCTGCGGATGTGTCGGCCTATTCGGCACCCCTCTCTCACCGTCTTGCCTACCTAAAGGTCTCGGGGGGGGGGGAACAAAGCATTACCAGCAACTTCCATAATAACAATTAATCTATTTCTCTTCAAACACACTTAAGCAATCACAAGTGAAACTACAAAAGGAAACCCTAGGAGTGATATATCAAGTGAGTTATCTAATCTCAATGATAGGAGACAAGCGCTAATGAACCGATAACTAACTCTAAATTCATCTACCTTAAATCCTCAATCTAATAAATTAATCTCTTAGCAATTACTTTTTTAACTCGCGCTATGTTTGTGAATGAAATATTCTAATATGCGCACTTACGTATCACCGCAACAGCTCCCCGGCTCCTTCTATCTTACATCTACAAAACTTAGATTTTATATTCAAACTAATTTTAATATCATGGTTTCTTCTTGAGAGGCTGTGGATTAATGTGAATGCTAGCCCCAAAGTTTCCCCAAGAGGATTAATGGAAAAATGACGCGTATAGATCCGTCACAAATCTACTACAGAGCGAAATCATTCCGCAATACAATGCAATAATAATGTAATAATGTAATCCTCTTTTTGAAAAAAAAAATGGATCGCAAATAATGTTCTATTGTTTTAATATCCATAAACGAAATTAGTTACTATTTTGTTTGGAAATAATTCTGTCTCTCGTTTTGTATCTTAAAACGATTTTCAATGTTTCATTTCACTAAATAAATATAGAACTTCTAAGCATTAAAATCAGGCTTTGTATTATAGAAATCATTTTTATTGATTTCGTAGTAGCTGCACAATATTAAAAAAATCTGTCTAAAACTGGCACTGCTATTTTAAGATAAGAAAAATTGAATTTTACTTAATTAGGCATATTCTTTCGCTCACGTTAAGCAAATACTTAAGTAGACTTGAAATAAATCTGAAGGGCTTCAAGGATTAAGTGTTTTCTTATGACAGTTTTGGGGACTCACAATGATACGGGCTATTTCAGAGGCCTTCATTTAACACTAATCTGACGTTTGTAATGGGATGAAGGAAATCTGAGTGTATCTTAGTACAATAAATAAATTTAGATATCTTTTTTTTTACTTCGGAAAAACAAAAGCAAAACATTTCAAGTTAAGATCGTGATTTGCTGTAATAAAGCTTCTATGATTTGCATTATTTAAATTAGAGTTTCCCAAACCTTTTTGTCTCATAGATGCCTACTTACTTTTTTTTCGGTAGATCCTTACATACTTATTTTTAAATTTTGTTTAAATGTTTTTTGGCAGCTGGTATAGAACTAGTTTACTTGCTTTACAAAATGTTAATTTCTAACTGTAGAAAAAATTCGATGCCGATAAAACTTAAAAAACACATGTTTATGCACTGAATTAAAATTTAACTAATACATAAATAAGGAGGAATGAATCTAGTGCTTCGATAAAAAAATTTCAACATTTAGCATAAATCTTGTCAGGTTTAACTCTAAATCTTTTTGGTTAGTAGTAGTTAGTGGCTAGTCTCTTCTTTTTTCTTTCGAAGATTGCTCTGAAACTTCTTTTTACCTTGAAAAGTAATTAAAAACTTTCTCTCAAGATATTTCATAATTTGTGATGTGAATACCGGATACACCTTTTTGCATCAAAAATTGATGGCATCCGTTTTATAACTATTTTAAGATCTCGTTAGTGACTATTCCGAACAGTTCCTCTTGTAATCTGACATTTTTTTTCAATGCGACCATAAGTATTCATCGCCTACTGTGATATTACCTTATTCAAACTTAGTTACAAAATCTGAATAAAGGGCATTTAAATTTTTGAACGTAGGTTAAAAGTTCATTTTCCTGGAAGATTGTCAGTGATAAATTGATAATTAGTTCTGGCAAAAAAAAAGTTGAAATTATGATTTTTGTTTTAAGAAAATTTTGCTGTAACCATGCAACTGTAAGTAACTTCATTAAGCTTAGTAAATAAACCTGATTTCCACTTGATTTAATTTTCTTTTAAGATCAAAGTCAGATCTGGTTTAAAGAGAACCACTATCATAGACTACCATTTATACCTCATGGACCCCCAAATAATTTTTTCGCTTATGTAGACCCTTTTGGGAATCACTGATTTAAATAGAAATTTTTAATAAAATGGGACGAGGCCATTTAAGAGGTTTAACGGAATAAATAGTTATAGAAAAAACCTTTTCTTGGTTAGTTAATAATTTATTGATTGAATTAACGTCATACTTCGAAGTACCTTGATTGCAGATGAACCGTGTGCGATGACACCTGAACAAGCGAATAAGATGGTGAAAAACAATTCTGTGTCTTCAAATTTAGTAGAAAGAGACTACAGAGGATTAATTGTTAATTAGTTACAATTTAAAGTTTGAGCCTCATATTTAAATTAACGTGAATGTTATACACACGGATTCCTTTTTGTCCTGAATCCTTCAAGAGACATCATGACTTCTTTTTACACCAGTCCAATCAAAACATATATTATAACTGCCACGTTGGTTTTTTAAGGTGGTGTCACGTCGTCACATTTTGTGACGAGTCGAAGCAAAATTGCATCAGACATCGGATTCGATTAACTAGCAGGATCAGTTGGATAAATTATGTGATTTGAAAACTTTCGCGAAACATTTTTGATGTAAATATATAAGCGTAGATTTTTCGATTGAAAAAGTGAACATCATAGGCTTTGCTCGAATGTCGTTGTGCTGCTGCTGCTTATAAGTTCTTTTATATAATATGTTGTAGGGAATCATCATTAATAAATAAATGTGTTTGATCCACATGCCATCCTGTGTGTTGGTCTTTCGTTAACAGCTATAACAGAAATTTTTGAAGAATCTGTGATCTTAACAATAACACGAGTTGTCATTCATACAAACCTTAGTATAATAAAATTTGTAATTGTGAAGTCAGAAATTTTAGTTAAAAAGTTTCAATTAATACATTAATTTAATTACATCACTTAGAATTAATGAATACAAAGTGTGTTTCAATGCAAACAACCTTCCTTTACAAAGTATCGACAAGCAGAAGCCTAAGTGCCCTTTAATTAAAATTGTTTGTAAATAAATACACAAAAGAATCCTGAAAAATAAAAGAAATAAACATTGATTGATTTTAAAATTGAAAATCCATGTTTTCTTCAATATTGAATTAGAGTTTTTTGAAAGAAACTCTTCCATGGTCAATCTGTTAGTTAAATTCTTGTATCTCTTCAATTTTCTTTCATGAATTCCCAGGGCATTTGTCGATGGACCCATTCTTTGTGAGTAAATCCTTGTTTGAATAGACCCTTCGCTTTGTCGTATTTTTTATATTTTTCGGAAAAAATTACTTCAAACCTTATTAAATGGAACGATTTATTAAACTAATTTATAAATTAACTGCAGAAATAAAAATAAATATTGTTTGGCTGCATCATGAATTCCTTTTAACGGAACATAATAGGATAAATATTCCGAAAAATATTAATGCAATTAAATATAATCCGACGCATAAAAAGACTACAAATTGTGCCATATGTACATTTTTACGTCTCACCGCTTCTGTTAGTTTACAGATGTGAACTTTGTGACATTAAATTAAAACTGATACTTCCAAATAAGGCTTTCATTAAGATAAAAATTCCTTAAATCTTCATAAATATTGTTCAAAAAATTAATACTTGCACAAAAGAAATAATCAATTAGATTATTTAAATTTAAAACATCTATAGATATATAAGCCAATTCTGAGAGTATTCAAAATTTTAAGAAACAAAATTTACTATTTAACTAAATAAATATAGAGTAAGAAATGTAAAAAGTATTGGATATATATGCAGTGAAAAAGATATGTCTCAAAACTTAATTAAATATTTAATAACACTGCTATACTTATAACAAGTTTTAATTGAGAATAACTGTGTTTGAATTTACAATTTGCGTATAATAACTGTAAAAAAATTAGTATACATCTGAGTTTATTCAGAATAACATGCAGTTCCAGTACTTTTAGAAATACATATAAAAAAGAATTAAGAATTCTTTGAATTAATTAAACAATTTCAGAGACTATAAATGTGAGGGACAAAATACAACAAGATTCGAATTGAAATATGAAGAATAATTGAATACTTTAACAGAAAACGGTAAGGGTATTTGAATTGGAATTAAATCATTCACCCAGCTTGAAATTATCTAAACCTTCGTATTCTCTCTCTCTCTCTCTATATATATATGTTAAATACTTATAAATCTAAAAAGGTATCTGGGAAAGTATATAATAAAAACAAACAAACATATATTTGAATTATATCAGCAATTGTATCAGTAAATGCAGTTCACAGTTGGTAGCACTGTACTTATACTCAGTGTTGAACTTTTTGTTTTTGAAGCTATTCAATTGGTCCGTATTGCGTACCCTCATTATTCAGTCTCACAGATCTTTAAATAAAACAATGATTATGAATTTTAATTTCAGAGTTTCTATTTAGTTTATTAGTAGACGCAAAAATTCACTTAAAAATTGATCAGGGCATTCACGACTGAATTTTTTCCGATGTCAAAGTTTTCGACATAGGAATCGTTAACTTCCTAGCTTCGTCATTGGGGGATCTACGAATTGTCACAGATGACTAAAGCTACTTAATTTTAAGAAGAAATTACTTTTACAATTTTAGCTTGTTTTCGCATATCTTGTGAAGAACAGATAGTCTAATAAAATTCTAAGATTTTTCGGGGAAAAAATATTATTGCTATGTTTTTACAAAAAAAAAAATTGAGATAAAATTCCTACACATAAATGCAATATTAACATATTTTCTGCATTTATTTAGAGTAAGGGTAATAAAAAATTGGGAAGTATTCAATAAAACGTTTATTTTCATTTTTATGAGTAAAATGATAATAACTTTAATGTAGTGAACGAACAGTGAAAATGATTTTATACAAGTATATTTTCTTTGTGTTAAGTTTTTTCTGGCTTTATATAGTATACAGTATTATATAATTTATATAAATGGTACTTACGTATTATTGCGACGGTATTGGCGCAATTATATGAAAGGAAGCCTACAGTTGCCGATTCAGCCCGTACAACGCAAGGAAAATCAGGGTTAACCGCTTGGTGAATTATCTCGAACGTTGGCATTGTTGCTATAGTACGTTAGTACCATATAAACATACATCTATATAAATAAATATATATATATATATATATATATTTACGTATATATATATATGTATGTATATATTAAAATAGTAAAGATATTATAGATTCTTTTAAAAATAAAAATATTTATTCAGTTCATAGTTATGACTTTGAAGATCTTTTTAGTTCCATTAATATCATTGATATAATTAGGGTTATTTTAGATAATCATAGAAATTATAACCTTAATATTAATTTACAAAAATTTAGAACTCTAATAAATTTAGTCTTAAAAGAAAACTACATTAATTTTAATGGTTCTCTGTACAAACAAACCAAAGGTTTGCCTCAAGCTGGCCTTGCTAGCAGTAGTTTGGCTACTTTATATTTACACTTTTACGAAAATAATTATATTATTAATAATGATTATTACATATTTAGATACATATATGACCTAATTATATTTGGTAAAGATAATAATTTTAACCCCAATATTAATTTTTATCCGGAATATTTAAAGCTAATTAAAATTAATAGTAATCCAGTTAAAACAAATTACTTGGATGTATCATTATGTATTAAG
Source organism: Trichonephila clavata (assembly GCA_019973975.1). Lineage (NCBI taxonomy): Eukaryota > Metazoa > Arthropoda > Arachnida > Araneae > Nephilidae > Trichonephila > Trichonephila clavata. The sequence continues at coordinate 13,320 of BMAO01004139.1, forward strand.
GACTATAAATTACATAGCAATATTTATGATAAAATAGATGATTTTAATTTTAACATTCTTAAAGTGCCTTACTGGAATTCCAACCTATATCAATTTATGGAAATATTATTTTCAATTATATTTATCGTAATAACGTATTAGTTAGTGATAAATTTAATTTTTATTTAAATCTTAATAACTTTATTAATCATTGTATGGAACACAGATACCCTCCTAAATTTATAAAAAGTTACCTAACAGTTAAATAAAAAAAGTTAATAGTTGTACAGTTTATAGATATATGGCGCCTCTAGCTAAGTAAATTAACTGTATTATATTTTATTTAAAATTAATTGTATATGTCTGTGTAGTACTTTTATTTTCTATAAATTTTAAAACGAAATTTAGAGTTTTAAATGTGTGTGTATAGTATTAATGTTTTTTTTTTTATCAAAACTTAATAATTTCCTGCGTTACTGTTATTGTCCACTGCCAGGAAATATGTTTGTAATTCTCTCGAGGTAAGTCTTTATCTGATAGTTTTAAGTTTGATTTTAAAAATATTTTATTAATTATTGCAGGCTATAATATTATAGTTTTACATTAATAGATTCTGGTTTTATTTATAATAATAGTTAAACTTCTCTAGAAATTTCTTGCTTTCCCTATGACCCAGAGTATTGGGAAATTCAGGTGAAGGTTGGCTGGCCGAAAAACATTGTTTAAACCTGCATTCCTGGTTCCTAAGGCTAGGAGTTTGCCTTAGTATTTCAGGGGCTAAAACTATTCTACCATGACTATAGTTATCTTACGTATATGACTATATTTTTATAATATATATATATATATATATATATATATATATATACTCATCACGGTATCTTCGGAACTAATAAACCTACAGGCTTGAAATTTAGTAAGCGTATTTCTTTTATGAAGTAGGGTTCCACTAAGAATGTATTTTTCTAAAACTGACTCCCAAGGAGTGTTGCGGGGGATTAAATGGCGTTAAAGAAAATAACTTTTATTTCTAAACTATTTAAAGCACAGTTTTGAAATGTATTAAGCACATTCCTTTCGTGAAATAGAGGTTCTATGTAAAATATGTTTTGCGAAAATCGATCCCCCAGTGGCGTTATAGAAAATTATTTCCATGTTTAAACTATTAGAAGTACGGTCTTGAAAATTGGTAAGGAGATTCCTTTTGTGGGAGTAAAGATCTGCTACAAAAGGGTTTTTGCGAAAATCCAACTCTAACTTTGTTCGTGAGAGGTTAAAAAGAGTTAGAGATTAATATATTCTCGTTTTTGAACTATTACACCTAAAGACTTGAAATTTGGCAGCCAGGCTCTTTTAATGAAATAAAGATCCATTACATAATGAGTTTTTCCAAAATCAAACCATAAGTGCGTTGTGAGGGGTTAAGAGGTGTTGGAGATAAATATATTACCGCTTATGAAGTATTAGACGCGCAGCCCTGAACTTTGGTAGGTATGTTCTTTTCATGGATTAGAGCTCCTTGAAGAACGGGTTTTGCGAAAAATGTGCCTCAAAATTGGGGGAGGGGGAGTTGAGATGGGTTAAGGGGCGGTATAAATAAAAATTCCTGTTTTTGAACTGTTAGATGCACATACTTTTTATTTGGTAAGCATATTTCTTTTGTTGAATAGAGATCAGTTAAGATCAGATTTTAAGAAAATCAACTCTTTTGGGCGAAGCAGGGAAATTTTGGGTCACATTGGTAAAAAAAAATATTCCCGTTTTTGATCTACTAAACCTGCAATAACTAAATTTTGTATGCATGTTTCGTTTTTTCAAAGGAAAATGTCTAAGAATGCATTTTATGGAAATCGACTTTTAATGGTCACGGGGTTTTTATTGATAAAAAAATTCCGTTTTTGAAATATTAGATTTATACTTTAAACTTGGAAAGCATGTTTATTTTGTTGAATAGCGATCCACTAAAAATTGTTTTTTTTTTTTTTTTTAAATCCACTTTGAGGGAGGTGGTTATGAGAGTGTAAATGATAATTCTACTTTAGATTTAGATATTATTATGTAGAAGTCCTGCCCCTTTTTTAAAGCAAGAAAGGAGAGTTATAAAAATGTTTTAATACAATCATACGGTTAATATTTGGATTTTGATATCAATAATTTATATTTATATATATATAAACAGTATGTATTCATACAACATTATGAAATATCCAGTGAAACGGGCAGCTAGTATTATACAAATATAATCTACATAATTAATTTACATTTGCATATTTTTAAGTAATTAGACTAATTTGCTTTTAAATAGTATATATTCATATATAAATATATAAGAATATATAATAATTTAAACATTGCTGTTTAGAAGACATGGATGAAATAAACAAATCTAATGATGTATGAGCAAGAAAAAGAGAAATGCTTAAAGCCCACCTTTGAAACTGTCGTGAAAGAAAACGTAGTACATCCGAACAATGATATTCTCTGCCCTGAATAAATCCGAAGTTTTCAATTCTATCATGAGGTCATAAGCACACACAAAATTTTTTCCTTCTGTATTTAAAGTGCATACAAAAGCATTATTGATTTAAACAAGAAAACCGATGCATTTTATAACTCCTCTCCTTTTTTGTTATGCAATAAAAACCCCATATGTGACCGATTTTTCTAATAATTAATTAAAAAATTTCTGAATTAGAATTAATAGATTTTTTCCCCTTAGAATGAAAATATGAAACTTCTTTTTTTGCATAATATAATGTAATAATTTCTTAATTTAATAATTCCACTTAATCCGTGCTCCTTACGAAAATATTATTTTAGGTATTTTAAAAAGATAAGAAACTTTTTATGCAGGGGAAAAAATTGGTGAAAAACAGTATTAATTCAAAAAAATTTGAACATTTTTAACTCACCTCCCCAATTGCACGTGATATGAAAGTGCATATAAATGAATTTTAAGAATATCAAACAAAAATTGGAAAGTTTAATATATATCAGAATCCATTAATATTATACGAACTATGACAAAATCTTCATCAAGAAAGTTCAGCAGCAAGGTTTTAAATAAGATTAAATCTTCCACAGATTAATTCGAAACGCCTTCTTTTGAAGGCCAAATATAATTAAAACAAGAATCTTTGTTTCGAAAAATCTGTAACCTCGCTTTATTGGCAGGCTCAATCCTTCACAAGAATAACAAGCTTATTTGATCATATTAACTTCCAGAATGAATTTCCGTGCAAAGTAACCGGCTGTTTTAGAATATCATGGGAATAAAATTGTTTTGGGCATATTTTGTCGAACGATCTCTTGTGGTATGCATGTCTTTGGGAAAGTCCTTGATCGCTTTTGCCTTGAAGCCTTCAATTTCAGTTCCAAAAGATTAAAAATAGAACTTTTAAGATGTCTTGAACTTTTACTTCATCTCGCCTTTAGTGACATTAGGTCAACAGTGGGAATATTGATCGGGTAAATATCTTTGACTGGCTGCATAGCACAACGACTGGGAAGCAAAAGCAAAGGATGTTGCATCACTGAAGAATTAAATTTCAATAGGGTATATTTGCTCACATTAATTTTTAATGTCCTTGAAAATATGTTAGAAGATTCCTCCAAAATATTCTAATACCAATTGATCAGATAAGTGTTTTGGCTACATCTACATCAGTCAATTAACAATGTTTTTAAACGTATCCCAAAATATACACCAGAGGTCGGCAACCTTTTATCTATGGCGCCAAACCAATTTACCAATACGATTCAGTGCCACGCAGTTCGAAATTTTTGAAACAATTCGATTTTCCCGATATTTCTTGCATAGTTGTAGAATATAGGTGAACGATATAGATTTACCGTGCTATTATGTATTAATTTTGCATCATTTAAATTTATTTATTAACCTGAAAATAAACAGCTTAAAATATATAACTATTCCTCCAACAAAAATAAAAAATATTCATATTGTACATACATTATGTATTTTAAAACATATTTATTAAAATAAGAAACATACAATATAAGTATTCCCCTATATTATACTTAAAGAAAAATTTTAATGCGAACCTAATCTTTGTGTGCACCTCTCTACTTTCATATTGCAAAATCAAAGGTATAATTATGACTTTCAATTTGACACGATTCTGAGCATTCAGTTGTCAAACAATTTCTTTGCCAACTCTAAATATTTTTCTTAAGAAGAAAAGTTTTTAATTTTGATAGTAAGAAGCAGAAATTAAAAGCAGAGTATATAAGATTTTCTCTCTTCAAACAATTAAACCTTTCAGCAATGACATTCAATAATTTTAAAAAAAAACAGTTGCAAATTTATCTTTAAAGTTATCTTTAAGGTTTTTCGTAATTCCGTAAATGTTCATGATTCTGAAGATGTTTGTCAAAATAAGAGTAATTACAAATTTTATCAACTTCTATCCTCTCAAAGCTTGACAAATTTCTAGAGTAGTGCACTGAGAATTGTACCACGTGCACATGTGGCATGTGCGCCATAGGATGTTCTATATGTACCCTGATATAGACATTCACGTACTATGTGATCATTTTGTGGCAGTCATTTATTTATACATTTGAATTCAATATGTGGCTGTGGTATCCTAGCCGTCATGGTCACGTGATCGGCGTTTTCGAGATGCGAGTTCGAAACCTAAGGCCACTAAAGACCCCTCAGTGTAGAAGGGATGATGCACGTTAAATCTGTGTTGGCTCAAAGTCCTTACGTTCGTGTAGTGAGGAAGTTGAGAAAAGAGGGTAGCGTTCTCTTCACTTGACCACTGTGTAAAGTTATGAAGTTCGTTGCCATAATCCTCTTTTTAATTTAAGTACGACGTTAATAAGCACTTGATTTTAAAGCCTGTTCAAATAATAGCCTTTGTTGCTTCATATCCCACAAAACCTGTAAATGTAATACCTGTTTTAATGTATTTTGGAAACTAATAATAGTATAGGAATACATTTTCTTTAATACGGTTTCTTGTAAAATGTTTTGTTAAGGAAACTGAGTACGATACTTTTGAAAACACATATTCAAAACAAGTAAACATTCCATGTTTTTTCACTTACGTGAGGAAGAGGCGTTGACAATAAGTCAAGATTTTTTTCTTTGTTCTCTGAAAAGGTGCTTTTAATTATGATTTAATATTGAATTACTCCGAATAAATGCCTTGAAATTAAAAAGAAAAGGAGCTTAAATCTACAGAATTTTTGTAACAGGGGATACAGGCTTCATCACTTAATAAAATTATTTTTAATTATAAAGTGATTGTATTTTGTTATTTTGTTTATAAAAATAAGAAGTGTTTACTTTAAAAAATAACCAATTTTAACTTAATCAAGCTGAACATTTTCTTCGTTATTTTTCTGTTAATTGATATAACCATCATAAAAAATCAAAGAGATGGTGATTTTTTTTTTACTTTTACGATATAAGCGATTGAAAATTACAGTTTGTTTTCAATTTTAAAATGAACGCAAATGTTTACAAACAACATTAAGGTTAAAAGATGAATCATAACATCTACAGAAATTCTAAAAGAGAAATGTTTTAAAAAAGTTCATTGAAACCCTAGAACTCAACTTAATGTTCATATGGATGTTTACATTTATTCAGCTTCTTTAAGCTTTGTCTACCTTAAAAAATGTAAAATATATCATGTTCTAAAAATGAAGAGAAAATACTTCATTATCATTTGATAAAAAAAGATATGAAAACAATTGCTTAAACATTTCCATATGCAAAATTAATATCAAATACTTTAGATAGTCCCTTTATCTTCAATTAATAACTAATTCAAAATTTCTTTTTAGGCTAATATTTAAAAATAAAAGCCAACTTGTTTTAAAAATAAAAGCCTACGTTACTTTATTAGGATTTTTTGTCAAATAAAGAATTAAAACAGTGGATAAATTTTTAAAAAATCAACAGTTATATCTTTGAAATTGTCTACCAATGTTTTGCATATATTTAATTTTAAACTGTAATAAAAAATCTATGAAAGTACGAAAAACAAAAACTGGAGATTAAATGTTAGATGAACTAATGGTTCTCAAAACATTTGAAGTACGTTTATTTCATTTCTTTTGCTTTTTAATTGATATTTTAGGATGTAAAAATACAAAGAATAAAACTTTTAGTATGATTGGTTCTAAATTATGTTTGTGTAAACGCAGGACATGTTTTTCGTTAATTAATTGTGATAACTTTTTCCCATAAAATTTTTTTTTCTAGGAATACTTTTTATGTACAAAAATATATTTTTGATATGGAAACTATTTGATTGTTGAACTATACATTAGTAGTAAAATATATTTTAGAAGTAAGCAAACAATTTATTTAGGAATTATAATATTCACCCATATTCAATTGTTTTCTCGAATGAGCTGCATATTGGCAACTTAGCCTTTGCAGACACGGCAAGTTCCCAATTGGGAGAACCATTTTATGGTGGTCCTTCTAGTGGCAGATTCCACTTCCCCACATTTGGACGCTAGAATTTGTTCAATTCAAGCTCTCGTCAGAAAAAAAAAATTGCCGTGATATAATTTTCCCAAAAGAATCAGAGCCAAATTGGTATTCAAGGAATCTCTTACATGTCACATAACCATATGGCATGGTTACTTTTGATTTTTGCATCCAGAAAATCTATCGACTACAGCCGGGATCGAACCTGCAACCTTAGGCTTATGAAGCCGCACGCTACCGTCTAAGCCACTGAGCTAACCTCATGTCCAAAATTAAGGTCACAAAGATAAAATGTGTGGAAAATGATGAACTATTTACCACGTGGCCGCAAAATTTGGCACAGAGGCATGTAACAATGTCAGAAAGATTAAAGCAACATAACATTATGGGAGAAATTTTAATTGTGAATAAATATAGAGGGTATTTTACAAAATAACAATCATGAATCATTTACCTCCAGAAAGGTCTGTTTAGAGGCGATCACCGAGTACTGCTAAACAAGCTTCACAACAAGCTGCCATACTGTTTATGAGGGTCTCAATAAAGTCAAGCGGCCAATTTTTTCAAAGGCGCGACTTTTAAATCCTAGATGGAGCCCTGGGAGGGCGATAAATGGCACTTCCTAGACCACTCCAAACCTATTCAATAGGATTGAAATTGAGAGACCTCGAGGGTCAATCCATACGATGAATATTCTCTTCTACAAGAAATTCTTCAACAATGTGAACTCTGTATGGGCGCGGAGTTTCTTCCACAAATATATATTCCAGGTCCATAGCACCCCGGAACAACCACACATAGCCTTCAAGGACCTTAATCATATAGCAGTGATTGTTGACGGTACTCGCATGGAACGCGTGCAGTGGTATACGACTGCTCAACATTATTGCACCCTTGACTAAGATTCATTTGCTACCAAATCTCTCGATTTCTGTTTCATAAGTGGGGAGAAAGTGAGCTCCACTCTCTATCAAGATGAAGACTCGACAAGAACTGCTTTGTCTGGCGAATCTTGATTCATTACTAAAAGTAATACGCCCCAGTAGTGTGGTGTCTGCCACTGAGTTATTTAGCTCCATAATAACCAATCTTTTCTGCTGGATGCATTTAAAGGGACACACAACACTGGACGCAGAGGTTAAAGGGCAGTTTCTGCCAGACATTTGTAGACTATTTCCCAGAAATTCTTCTTCCAGAATCAATAGCAAGGTCACGAGCCAGCTAAGGAGCCGTTGTCCGCCAATGTTATCATGTACTTAATTCCAAGTAGCGATCCTGTGTAGGTGTTACTGTTTTATGGTGTTCTTGGTGACCTTTCTGGTGACTGTATCACTTGTTTAAAATTGATTCTACAGTTGGGAGACCACGATCGAGCCACCTGTGTTTGAGACTGGCCAGCTTCAAATAAGCAAATGGCTCTCTCTTTCAAGGAATTATCTAAGAGATTATAAGAACTCATTCACACTGCAAAGAATCTAACTTGTTTGTGTTAATGCAATGTTTATACAACTGCACGAAAAATTCCCCGATGTTTAAACTGTCTCAATTTAATAACTCTGTTAAAGCTAACCCCAAACAACTTTTTTTGAACCCAAGGTTGATTTTGTATTCTGTCAGTTTTTCTCAAATTATATAAAACACCAATTCTATCAACTTTATTTGTTGCAATTAAGGATTATACCAAAAATCATGTTTGTGACTTTCATTTTGGACATATATTTGCGTGGGATACAGAAGAAAAAAAGGAAGGGGATTAGTATTTGAACTATATAATAAAAAGTTGAATTTTTGTTTAATGAAAGCGTAATGTTTTGTAAGCGATTATTAATTTAGTATTTTCTATAAACACATAAAAAGATTTTAAAAAAACCCAACCTTCAACATGAAATTTACCACTTAAGTTGTTGTGTATGATTTTGCTTATATTTTACTTTCACAAATAAATAAAGTAAAAATGTTGCTACAGATGAAAAGGGTCATTTTGAAAACAAAATAAGATCAAGGCATTCAATAAAAATTCGGATGAATGACTGCGATATAAAAAAAAAAAGTTGTTGATTTGAGACTTCTACTACTTAAATTTCTTTTCATTGGAAAATGATCGAAATTTGAATGGATCGTAAGATTTGAAAGGACACAAAACTCAGTCTAAAATTAATGAATAAAAGTGCTTCCAAATACCACTTGGTTCATCGCAATGTTTTTATTATTTAGGGATTCAGTGCTATTTTTAAATAGCTGCCATTGGATTTTGAAAATGGAGTTCTTTTCTGATGTTTATGCAATAAGGCATTTTCATCCTTTATGAATTTAAGTATATTATCATGTAAATTTTTTTAAAAAAAGGAACACTCTTTGGGGGAAAACTCATTAATAAAGTAATAGAATATCGCACAAATTCTATTTCTTGAATATATTTCTGTGTCTTGTGTGTGTTCCGTTCAATTGTATTCCAGTTTATTACATTATGAATATTGTAATTTTCAGATGTGTTTCTTTCGTATGCTATATAGAATATAGATGCTGAATAATTTTTATTCTCAAAAAATTTAATAACTTTCGAGATTACGAAGATTATATGTGCAGAATTTTATACCTGCAATACAGAATTTTAGTTTTTTTTTTTTGAATTTATCAGATAAAATATAAAAAAAAGGTTGCTATAACTGACAGAGGTATTTATTTCAAAGTCAATTATCTACATTTTTATATTTGAGTGTTTGTGGAAAATATGAAACACAGAAGAGACAATACATATGTTTTATTCCTAATTATTATACTTAAACTTTATGGAATAGTAATGGAAAAAAGAAAGAATTCCTTCCAAAAATAGTTTTAAAAAAATTTAATGTGGAAATGCAACAGACTATTTTTGAAATCTCCAAAAATATCAATGAATCTATCCAAAAAAAAACTAAAATTTTATTATTTTCCTGCATTTCGGCGCAATATTTTAAAATTTATTATTTACTAAGTATTCTGAAAAAAGGTGTTACTGAATTCTTTTTTCGATTCTTTTAATAAATTCTTAACACTAAAAATTAAAATGTCATTATATTATATAAGTAAATTATATTTTAACTTATATATAAATGCATCAATGTAAATTCGTTAAATGTCAACTCTACCTTTATCATTTTTATATTTTTAGAAACATTGAATATAATTTCATTCTTTAAGAGGGTATGGCATGATTTATAGAAAATGTTTAATTTAATGGTTTTTACATTTTTTTTTTTTTTTTTTTTTTGCTTTTTTGTTACTTATGTAAATGTATTACATAAAACAGTTTTTGTGCTCAAAATACTACAAAAGCTTAGCAGTTTCTAAAGAAAAATTAAAATATTTTTGAAGGGATTTTTTAAAATGTTACTTCTACTACAATGATAGACGTACACACATGAAATTTGACTTAGAAGTACGTCAAAATATGTATAACAAAAGTTGGTATGGGTATACTGTTAAAGAGATTGTCTTTCGTAAATTGTGTTTTTCTTATGAATACTTACTGAGAAAATTCCTTAAAAATTTATATATTCCAAATTCAACCATATTTTTTTTAAAAAAACAAGTATTACTTTGATTCAAAAATGCAAACCATGATTTATTACATGCACTAATAGGAATACATAGAAAAAATATCAAAGCATTTGGCTCAGTATAAAAAAAAACTTACTTTATCTGTGGATAAACTAGTTTCTTGTTTCTGAGATAAATCAGTTTACTAGTTTTTATTTTCATTCGGATAGGAATAAAAACGAGCATAAAAATTATTGTAACTTGGAGTTTTTATAACTTAGTTCTTTCAAATTTTGGGAAATTACTAAATATTTCATAAAAATAATTCAGGCTAAAAAAAAATTTTTTTTTTGAATTTTCGACCTAGTTTTGTTTATTGAATCGTACTGTGTTCCCTTAAATAAATAATAAAGGTACTATTTGAAATAATTCTACTATTGAATACTATTTGTAACTTCTATGGCCTGCGCTCACGAGCGTACCCCATTCCCCCTTTTTCCCACACTTCATAATAAGGGCCACATTTCTTGTTCTAACAGATGCAAGATTTAATTTAGAACAGTTTTCTAATAATCTTTTCAAAAATATTAGTTTTCATAGTGGAATCTTAGAAATCCATACATGCAACAAACTGCAATCAAGATAGTGGCTAAATTTAATATAATTTTGGTTGCTGAAGATGAAGTTCCGCAAACAGAACATTCCGAAATTGGGTGTTCATTTTGACTATATAAGCGGAAAAGAAATTAATAATTAAAATGCAAACATAATTTAATAAGCATATATTTCGAGCACTGGATTGAATGTAGGTTTTAATACTTCAAGACAAATAAAAACAAGAAAAATTATTAATCGAAACAACTTGCGTGCGAGGAATTCTCTCTTTAGATTATTTACTCCATACAAATAAAGTAATTCTCTTTTAAACTGTTGTTTGTTTGAGTTAATCACTACTGTATTTCATTCACTATAAATCTTGCCACTGATATTTAATTTTGCTGCAATATCTTAAGGAAAATAATTTATTACCTAAATTCTCACTAAAGCTTCGTTATAAAGTAGTATAATATTGGAAATGGATATTTACGGTTACTTAGATGCATAATTCATCAAATTCAGCAGTATTTACTTATTAAATTTTGACATTAATCCCATTATCTTAGCTTGTGTCTCTAGACATTTATTGAGAATAAATTTCAAACTAGAGACAAAATATTGAAGTTTGTGATGAATGATTCTATATATGCATTTTTAAATTTAATTAGAGACGGAAAACTTTAGAGTATGAGTCAATAATTTCAGATATGAAAATGAGGGTTAGTAAAATAAAAATTCTGAAGAAAATATTCTCCATTTTAGGAAGAATGATTTTCACCATTTTCATTAACAAGTTTCCTTTATTATTGTAGATTTCTTAAGCAATTGTGCATACAAATAGAGAGCGTAAAATAATTCAATTAAAATAGTGTTTGAATTGTTGTGTTAAGGCCGTGAAAAATGAATTGAAAAAGAAGCGTTAACACTAATTTTATTTATTCATTCACAGGTTCAATTAAAAACAAACCGAACAATATATTTCAAAACAAATTGAATATGAATATCATGAACAAATATTAGTAAGCGATAAAAAAAAAACAATGACATCACATTTAATTTAACTTCAGATCTTCACCCCTTCCTCTCCAATAAAGGTAATTAAATGTTAATCATGTCTTGTGGGTGGTACAATATCTCATACTTATCACGTAGAAATTAGCACGAAAGAAAGTTAACATGCACCTTTGGATGGATATTCCATGTAGGGTTTGATTAGAGAATGTTTTTAGGCAGATCCAAAGGGTGAATGGTAGAGTTTCTCAAACTTTGGGGCACGCCCTCCGTGGGAGGGGGTGACAACTCTATCAGGGGGGGGGGCGAGTAAATTGAAAATTAGAAAACAAAAGATTATTTAAAAAAGCTATTAACTTACTTAAAGTAAACAAACAAAATACATTCTAACATAATAAAGAAAAAAATGCACATTTACTCTTATGTATTACACTTATAAATGTATCAGTGCTACACAATGTATTTTATAATTAACACTTAACAATACTAAGTTAAGAACAAGTTTAATAACTACCAGTGACCCCATGGGTCACTGGTAGTTATTAAACTTGACGATGACAAGCATAGTGCGTTGAAGTTTTAAAATCAATAACTTTCGACAGTTTTTGAAATAGTTGCGATGAGAACTATGGTTTATGATCAGAGTATATGATTAATGTATTTTCCCGATTCTTCCCCATATATAAATACTTGCTATTTGAATAATCCCTCTTCCTCTTCTTTTTTGTCTGTCTTCATCATGTAACTGTCTGCAGCTAGCGTTTGTGTATTTTTGTTGTGTGTGTATGTTTCTTTCTGATTCCGTCTATGTGTGTCTACATGTTCGGTGTATAATAAACAAGAATAACTAACCCCAAGCCTACCTCCTCAATAATATTGAATAGGAAACATCAATCGTAATCCATTTCAACGGCCACGTCTATTTCATCTATATATATAAAGGAGAAAAAGCGACTCACTGACTGACTGACTGACTGACTAATCACGAAATCTCTAGAACTATTCAACCTACAGACTTGAAATTTGGTAGACATGTTCCTTTGATAGAGTAGACATCAGCTAAGAACGGATTTTCCAAAATTCGAAACGCAAGGGGCGTTACGGGGGGTTAAGGGCTTTAATAATAATTGTTTCCATGTTTAAACTACTTGATGTACAATCTTGAAATTGGGTAAGCGGATTCCTCTCAGAGAGTAGAGATCCGCTACAAAATGAGTTTGCTGAAAATTGACCCCCAAGTGGCGTTGCAGGGACTTAGGGGCGTTATAGATAATTATTTCCATTTTTAAACTATTTGACGCACTGTCTTTAAATTTGATATATAGATTCCTTTCGTAGAATAATGATCAGCTACAAAACGGGTTTTGTGAAAACAGACTTCTAAGTGACGTTGCGGGGGATTAAGGGGCGTAATACATAAATATATCCGTTTTTAAACTACTTCACCTACCTGCTTGAAAATTGGTAGGTAAGTTTCTTTCCTAGAGTAAATATCGCTACAAATGGGTTTTGGGAAAATTGACCCCCAAGGGTGTTGCGGGGTGGGGGGTTTGAGGGCGTTATAAATTCCTATTTTTAAGTTATTAGACGTACAGTCTTGAAACTTAGTAAGCAGATTCCTCTCATAGGGTAGAGATACGCTAAAAATGGGTTTCGTGAAAATTGCCCCAAGTGGCGTTGAGGGGACTTAAGGGGCGTTATAGATAATTATTTCCATTTTTAAACTATTAGACGCAAAGTGTTGAAATTTGGTAAGCAGATTCCTCCCATAGAATACAGATACGCCACAAAATGCGTTTCGTGAAAATCGACTCCCAAGTGGCGTTGAGGAACGTAAGGGCGCATATTTTTCAATACAATCGAATTCTTAATGCTAGGACTTAATTATCAAACATTTATAAATATATATGACAACAAAATTTATAAAGCATCATGTGAGATACCCAGCGAAGCGGGCGGTAACAGCTAGTCTATATATATAAAGAAGAAAGCGACTCACTGATGACTGACTGACTGACTGACTAATCACGAAATCTCTGGAACTATTCAACCTACAGACTTGAAATTTGGTAGACATGTTCCATTGATAGAGTAGACATCAGCTAAGAAAGGATTTTCCGAAATTCGATACGCAAGGGTCGTTACGGGGGTTAAGGGCTTTAATAATAATTGTTTTCATGTTTAAACTACTTGATGTACAATCTTGAAATTGGGTAAGCGGATTCCTTTCAGAGAGTAGAGATCCGCTACAAAATGCGTTTGGTGAAATTCGACCCCAAGTGGCGTTGCAGGGGCTTAGGGGGCGGTATAGATAATTATTTCCATTTTTAAACTATTCGACGCACTGTCTTCAAATTTGATATATAGATTCCTTTCGTAGAATAATGATCAGTTACAAAACGGTTTTGTGAAAACAGACTTCTAAGTGGCGTTGCGGTGATTAAGGGGCGTAATAGATAAATATATCGTTTTTAAACTACTTCACCTACCTGCTTGAAAATTGGTAGGTAAGTTTCTTTCCTGGAGTAAATATCCGCTACAAATGGGTTTTGGGAAAATTGACTCCCAAGGGGTGTTGCGGGGTGGGGTTTGAGGGGCGTTATAAATTCCTATTTTTAAGTTATTAGACGTACAGTCTTGAAACTTAGTAAGCAGATTCCTCTCATAGGGTAGAGATACGCTAAAAATGGGTTTCGTGAAAATTGCCCCCAAGTGGCGTTGAGGGGACTTAAGGGGCTTATAGATAATTATTTCCATTTTTAAACTATTAGACGCAAAGTATTGAAATTTGTAAGCAGATTCCTCCCATAGAATACAGATACGCCACAAAATGCGTTTCGTGAAAATCGACTTCCAAGTGCGTTGAGGAACGTAAGGGGGCAT
>BMAO01004140.1:0-26221 GCA_019973975.1 Trichonephila clavata
TAAATAACACTTCAATTTTTTTAAACATTTTTATTTTGTCCATTGTAAATCGCGGTAACAGCAAAAGAAAAAACAGTGAATGTTTTTTTATGCAACTTCTCTTAACAGTTTTACTAGATTAAGCCAGAAACTTTTTTTTGAAAAACTATGTTGTTATTACATTAAAAGTATCACTTCCATTACAAACACAGGAGTGACACAAATAGTGAGTCAGTAACTAAAGGCAAAGCATCCTTTTCTCAATCCAAAAATTTTGTGTTCACCATTTTGTGTACAAAAATATCAATAAACCTTCATATTTTTTATACAATCGACAGCATTGGTCTCCTTCTTACCATATCACTTACAAAACAGTATATTGTGCATAATATCATCTCAGTGAAAGACAACACACTGAGAATCCTATAAAGATGCTATATACTTTATTAATGTTATATGGAAATCATAAATGGACTTTGAACGATTAGCTATGTAAATTACAAAATAAAAGTCTGGCAAAATTTACTATTTGAATGTATTTCTTTAAAGAAACACAATCCCTCAGATAGAGAGACCACCTCAATTCACGAATTTAAAAAAAATACAAAGCATGGTATATGGCAATGGTACATATTATTTCTTCACATGCTCAATTTAAATTTTGAAGCTTTTGTTCCTTCTGTTATCCAGCATAGTAAGTATCGAAACCAGCACAAAATATACAGAAGAATACCTGGAATTTTTTCGATGATCCAAAGAGATAAAGTTCATTTATTGTGAGATCCGGACTGTAATAAAATGTTCCATAAAGCCTCATCAAATGCTGTACCTAATTTTCCTTAACTGGGATCGCATTTAGTTTGCATTGCCATGTAAAAATATTACAACCAGCTTGAATTAAAACATCAACATGACACACATGGTCCTCTTTGCTTTTCACCTCTACTATTTTTTCCCCATTTTACGCATTTCGTCTGTGTTCATTGCACTACGTGCGCACCGCACCCATTTCTGTGACATTGCAATCACTTTGTATATTTTCTCTAATTGCAGATGAATTTCAGTTGGAGAAGTTTTCTATATGCAAAAACATTATTCCGCTTCTTATTTCGATTGCCAACTATGCTTTCGTCAAACTGTGCCTTCAACTTGCTATTGTGTAAGTGACTCCAACTTTCGGCTTTCGAATGTTGCTTTTGATCTAAGATGTCCAGAGAACTGAATTCGAATGGGAAGTTATGCCATGTCTGGCCATGAGTCTGATCAGAATTTATGCCACTTTATTTTATGGAACTTTCCCTATTTTATATCGTATTTAATTGAAAAGTCATGGTTTTATTACGACGATGATGCAGCTTCATTATCATTTCTAATCTGTAACAGCAGCTTAAAGTGAGTATTAAGGAATTGTTCCACCGTCAGTATTCCCAACCAAATAGGAGTACCAGTAAATATTAAAAGAGCACTGATTCATTTAAAGGATTCGTAAATGTTTATGAAGTTGATTTAAGAACTTTTCTAAAAAGGCTATTTAGAAAAAAAAGGACAGTAAAATAAATTATATTTGAACATTTGCAGACCTTGTAATTTGTTAAACAGATCTTAATTTATTTTTCTAATATTTCATTTAGCATATTTAAGAACCGCATTACGCTTAAGACCAGACTTCATTAATTCTCCCTAAGTCCACCATAACATTCAGGAATTATAAATAATCTAATTTACTCAAAGCAGTAAATGTTACAATAAAATATAACTAGCACCTAAACATTAGACAATTTGTAACTTTAAGTATAACTTCTTAAACATACTTTAATATTAGGTTTACTAATTTCTGAAGAAATAAACATATAGCTATTTTTCGAAGCTTATTTTTCGTTCCAGTTACTCAAATAAATGAACAAATTTAATTTTCTCCATAATCATTGCGTAGAAAAATAATTCATACACACACTGTATATATATAAAAAAATGTGTGTGTGTGTTACGAAGACTTCAAACTCTGTTTGCCAATATATTATTAATGCCAGAAGGAAACACCTTTATGTTTTATTAGTATGGTATATGACCTCCTTTGGCATGTTTTATAGCTTGGATTCTCCTAGAAATCGATTTATTTAAGTGCTGAATAGTTTAGAGGGAAATTCTTCATATTGAGATATTGTGAAATATCTAGAAGACATGTCCGTGGATAATATTGATTCCCTATTGTACGCTATAAAATATACCATTATGGTTTCATTATTTTGAGGTCAGGTGATTGCGCGGGTCAAGGTAGATGTCTAAATTTATCTTTATATCTCTCAAACTATGATTGAAAGAGTTCAGCTAAGTGGATAATGCATTATCATCCTGGAAAATATCATATCCTGCAGGAAAAAAAGTTTTCAACCTTGGATGAAAATTTTCAACTTTTCAACAAAATTTCTCGATACTTCTCCCCAGAGATCCTTCCTATCACGGTTATATTTGTTTCAGCAAAAATCCACGACTCGACTCCCCCTATCTTCACAGATCCACCTCAATGTTCGACAGTTGGAAGGAGTCATTCACGATCATACGCTTGTGCAGATGTCCTGTTGTAGGGCAATAGTGAAAGGCGATTTATCGGGCTGTATTAGTTTCCTCCACATAAATCGACCAGGCTTTTGACCATGTAGACTACTTTGGGTATTAACATCTGTGAACAGTAGCTTGAAAATTACTTATGTTCTTTAAATGATCTGTTTATGAAGGTGCCATCTATCTGTAATTATTGAGATTGGATAATCCAGTCGATGATTGAGCTCTAAGATCACTGTCGCTGCAGTTGTTTACTTTTTAGACATTACAAACCACTTCATTACAAATCGGTCTCTTTCGCTGAGCTTTTCTTTCCGTCCTCTATTTTATTTGTCGATCTTATTTTTTCCGCGCTGTCATGACTTTAGACACCGTACGTCTAGAAACGCCTAAAAATGTTGGGATGTTTCCTCCAGCTGGACAAATCTAAGAGGTCCAATATTTTGTGTTTTTGAAAAAAAATACAAGACTTTCAGAACTTCAATATAGCTGCCAAACAAAAACGGAATATATACAATTTTATTTAGAAAAAACCTGATAACTACTTTTATAATTCAATAATAATGAAGCACATTCAAAAATCTCACATTTATTCACGGGTGTTTCCATTATTTTGATAATCACCAGTATGTCAAGAGAGACTATTCTTCCAACAAAAGATAAATTGGCAGAAAAATAAATGTTTTTGAAAAATTCTTCAATGGTCTAGGACAGCGTTTCTTAAACTGTGGGTGCACCTTTCTAGGGGGCGTGATAACACAACGAGTGGAGCATAAGCATATCTAAAAGTAGAAAATAAAAAATTTAAAATATTTATCAATTTCCTGAAAGTTAGCAAAACAAAATACATTTTGACATAACAAAAAATAAAATATATATTCACGCTGATATAAGATACTTTTCAATGTATCAGTACGGCAAAAAGTATTTGATAATTAATTTATCAATGCCAAATACAATTTTAGAAAATATTGGGGACTTCCATGGGCTTGCCATTTACAAAATACAATATTGGGCGTATAACGCGCATCTTTAATTTAAACTGCAATTGTTAATATTTAGGTTTATTCACCGTATAACGCGCACTCCTTTTTACCAAGGAATCTGAAAGGTATGTGTACAATGCACTTGCATTTTAATATCCTTTTTATTCGTGGTATTATACCAGGTTTTTGAAAAAATAGTATACTTCTAAAACCACAACGCTTAGTTTTTAAAGAAGAATGCCATTTCTTTTAAATAAGCAGTACTTCGATCTATATAGATGTCTTGATTTTTTCTGCGCACATCCTTTTTCTATTTTTAAAGATTGTTTTCTTATACCCGTCGTATAACGCACGTCGGTACATTTCGATCTTGTTTTTTGTTTTAAAATTACGTGCTATACGCCGGACTTGATAATTTGTGCAGTTTATAATTAAAGTATCCGACTACCCTAAAATTGTAAATTTTGGGAAAAATTGACAAATGTTTATGTTGTTATTTTAAAATCATCTTATTAACTTTATAAAAATACCAAGTTAATTATTTTCCGTTGACTAGAACAAAAACTACAAGTGTTTTAGAAAAAGTAGATGCCATTATATTTAGCAAGATGACATACTTTAAAACACGTTTTAATCGAAATGTGTTTTTTTTTAATGCTCAAACGAGGACAGAGCGATTGCTAAAAAAGTTTTGAAATATTAACTGAATTTTTTTCCGCAAGTTCTGTATAATAGTGGAATTGTTTTAACCTTCAGATTTATCAATCACTGTTTTATTACAAAATTTACAGTCCCTTGTGGAATATAATCACTGCATTTTTAAGTATTTTCATATAGTAACCGAGATAAAGTGCTCTTGTTTTTGTAAAAAAGAAAATATCTCTTACAATAGTAGAAGAGCTTTAACCTTCAGATTCATCAATCATCTATGTTTTATTACAAAATTCACAGTCCCTTATATTAATACAATCACAGTTTTTTTCAGCAATTTCATATAAAAACTGAGATAAAGGGCTCTAGTTTTTGTAAAAATTGAAATATCTCTTATCTTAATAGTCACTTCACAAATGAATACCATAACAGCACATTAGAAGTGAAAAATTGAAAATTTGTTCACAAACGTTTGGTTCATGCTATTTTTTATACGTTTTTACCACACTTTTCACTTATATTTGTAAAACTAATTTCTTTTCTCTTCTTAGTTTTGGCCTATTTTTCTTAAAATGTCTAAGCAAATCTAAAAACAACAAAAAATCTCCATATCTTCATTTTTTTATAAAGAAAAAAGTTGTCGCAAGTTGTCGGATACCTTAAAATCACATTGTAGCCTTAGAATCGAAGTACATTATTATTGCATTCTATAGATAGTTGTTGTATGAGGGAGGGGGAGGCGTGATGAAAATATGACTGAAACTTGAGTCGCAAATATTGAAATTTTGAGAAGAGCTGGTCTCTAGCATAATTATTTTGAGAGAATATTTCAGACGTCATTAAAGAAGTATATATTTACAGCTAATATAAAGATAATGGAGAGAGTCGAAGCAGAAAAAAAATTGAAGTTGCAGGAGTATGACATGGACACGCCTACAAAAGCTATCGTAAGCATTCAGACACTGATTGCAAGAAAGCCTCTTTCCGATGCCATAGCTAAGAACTTTGATGAAATTCCTTCCCTTGCAACTGTTTCAGATTACAGGAAAGAGCAGCTAAAAGATTAACATATCTTCCATTTTTAAAACTTTCTTGAAAGGCTACTTTTACCAAAGTTATCAAATAAGAAATGATGTACTATAAAACAGAAACAAGATATCCTGTGAGACAACAATGGCTTTTAGTGTGCCGAAGCAACTCTGATCTGATATCTTGAAGAGTCTTCTTCATGTACCAACCACAGATCATCTGGTATTTGCTAAAACGTATGATCGAATAAGGAAGAAATACTGTTGACCAGAATAACATGAGAGCATACGCCGTTATTTGTCGCATTGCAAAAAATGCCACAGATGGAAATCTCTACACTCCAACTTCCATCTGGACAACTTCATTCAATAACTCATTCCAGTATACTATTTGCAAAGATTGGAATAGATCTACTAGGATGCTTTCCGATTACCAGAAATGAAAACCGATAGACCATTGTTTGTACGGATTACTTGACGAGATTCACAATTACAAAATTGTTACCCACAGCTTAAGCCATTAAGCAGGCTAAAATTTTAGTTGAAGAAATTACACTGAAGCACGGGGCCCATTGTAAAATGATAAGTGACCGCGCGAGGACGTTTCTTCTTTATCCCATCTTATAAAAGACTTTAAACAATTGTGCCAGACATTCCCTCTTCTAACGAATGCCTACAATCCACAAAACAATGGCTTGATGGAAAGAATCAATAAAACATTGGCAGACATGCTCCCAATGTACGTAAACTTCGAGTAAAGAAACTAGGATACAATCTCACTCTTTATGACGTTCACCTACAATTCGGCGAAACAACATATCACTGGATTTAACCTATTCTTTCTCGTTCGCAGCAGAAATATTGAAACTCTTCTTGACGTAATTCTTCCACATGCCATAGAAAATCATTGCGATAATTATGTACAACATTTGATCACTAGAGCTAAAGAATCTAGACAGTTCACAACAACTACGTATTCTAACCGCTCAATCGTTAGATAAGAAACGATACGACAAAAGACATCGACCTGTTAATTAAAATGTCAGTGATTTAGTTTGGGTCTTCTATCCAGAGAGAAAGATTGGACTCTCTGAAAAACTCTGTTTAAGAGTTACTTTGGTCTTTACAGAATATTTGGTCGTTTTACGCATGTAACGTATAAAGTACGAAGGTGAGCTGCAGATGGAGAAATTAAATGAATGTTGTCTACGTCCAGAGATTTAAACTTTTCCTTGACCCAAAGAAGCAACTAGGTATGAGAGAGTACACAATGTTCCCTGACATCTTACGATAAGCCAGACCATATTACAGAGGGATGCTACTCTTCTAATGGAGGGTGAAATGTTGCAAAAATAGTTCACTTTGATCAGGGACACCATGGCTAGGTTGCCATGGTCACCATCTACTGCTCGGACTCAAGAGCGCAGCTGTGGGTGACCTGCCAAAAAAGTAACTTTGTTTTCTTTGTATTTATTTTTATGCTATCTCATGCTCCTAATTATTAATTATAATTTTCTTTCTCTTGTGCGTATTACTATTTATTGTTATTCTAGTTATAAAATTAACTGTAATGTGTGTAATTTTGGAAAGTTCTAGAACTTTCCATGGCTGTATAAAAGCAAAATAAATATTCAGTTCGAGGAATAAAGTCTTGAGTTGTGACTAGTGAAAGTTATTATCATTTCATTAAAGTATTCAATTACCACATTAGTTATTCTACGTGACAATATATATATGTAAAATTACTAGGTCAAGGAAGTAGTTCTTTCTAATTCCAGAGCACTTTTGAGATGCTTCTCGAGGTGATGGTTAATTAGATTTAAGTTGCGATGTGTTGGAAATTTTTCATTAGTTACATGCGAGTATGAAATATGACATGCTGTTTACTCGTAAACGGAAAATAATGAACATCAAGAATTAGTTTTTTTTCGAGTATAAGGCAAATGGTGTTAATTAAAGTAGCTCTTGATCTACCTTGGAATAACTCACACTATACTCCGTATCTTTAATTCCTTGTCCAGAGACGAAATTTTCAGAAGCAATTATATTATTGTCTGAAAGTAGTTTTTATATCCACAACCAATCAATTCTAAGTTTAATCAAAAATCAATTATGAAAACCCATTAATAAGCAACTTGAACATTTCAGTATTGTGAGATTTGGCAGCTTTCATTAGAAAAAAAATCTGAATTTAGATGGCATGCACTGCCTTCATGTGGATACAGATACAGGGAACTTCAAAAACTCCTTGCAGATGATTTTATAAGACGATCAAGCTATCAAAAAAAATATACACAAAATACAGATAATGAAAATATTCTACATGAATATTCAAGATAATCGAATAACTCAAGATATTTCAGTTCAAATGATAGCAGTAAAGTATTTTTCTCAGATCTCTCAAATTTGATTTAGTTCCAGGGGATAAATAAATTGCAGGGGTAATTTTTTTTCCTGCTTTTATCTTATTTTTTCTCCTTAACCCTTTTACTCAACAATTCCTTAGTTTGTGCATAAACAACAATTCTGCTTAAATTTTGGACAAAAGGGAATTTTAGGTGTAGTATAATAAGAGTATTTTATATTTTCCTTTTAGAGTATTATTGGCAGTATTATAAAAGAACAGAACCTAATGAAACATTCCATCGAATAAATAGAAATCCTGAAACAGTAAAGGCACCTAAAAGCAAAACATATCTTTATCTGAAAATTTATAGCGTCTAGACACTCTTAAAAGTTTAAGATTCTTTAATTTGATTTACGTAAAAAGAACAATCATTTGAGCTATTTCCTGTCTTGTAAGAATAAATGTTCGTAGACAGAATAATTTCTGACATGAAATGCAGGAAGTCAATTACCTTAAATTATCTATGGATTTTTGCATGCATATTATTAACATTAAATATAAAAGCCATTCTAAATACACTGGTGAGGAAAACTTAAGCAAAAATGTAATTTTTAATCAAATAACAATGAAACTGCAGAAAAGAGTTTATTTCGATCAGAACGAGGGAACACGCAACTCAGTAGAAAGGTGTCAAATGTCAGGAACAAAACATCTTAGGTGACACGCAAAACACGTGCGGTCGGAGAGTGCAGGTCAAAACAATACTAAAAGGAAGAACGGAAACTCAATTAAAGACATTCCCTGAAACTCTGCAAGGGAGTTTTATCATGAAAAATATCTAATATATAAATTCTCGTGTCGCAGTGTTTGTAGCCAAACTACTTCGAAATGGCTTGACCGATTACAGTAGAAGTCCGATAATCCGGCACGTTCGGGACCGGCTCGGTGCCGGACTACCGAAAATTCCGGTCTATCGGGCGGTGATTATAAGAACAATTAGGTTAATAATTAAACTACAAATACAGTATGCAAATACATACAATAAAGTTTATTTTACATTTCATATAATGTATGTACACGTAATGAAAAACATATTTCACTTAGATTTAAAAAAGGCACGAATGCCTTTTTTTTTTCTTGACTTTTGGCGTTTAGTATAAAATTTATTTTTAATGATATGGAAATCAATAATTTCTGAAGCACTGTAGCTAGTACTAGCCTCAGCAAAAGAGATAAACTTATTTAGTGATTCTGCAGCTTCTACCCAGCTGATTTTTTCCTTTTCTTCCGTTTCGGCATCTGAGTCAATTTCTTCAAGATTTTGAGTAGGCTGAGGGTTTACTACAATGTTGATAATGTCCTCATCGGTTAGTTCTTGTTCTACAGGCTCATTCTCGTCGATTCGAAGCTACTCCTCTACCTCATCTTCAGGCAGGTTTTTCAAGGGATTGTCAGCACTTCTAACGACATCCAAAACTTTAGTCAGAGCGTCTTGATGGATTTCTTCCTCATTAGTCTGTAGAGTTAGGTCAGATGCAGGGTTTGCAGCTGGCCAAAGTTTTCTCCAGCATTTTTGGAGTGTTGTATTTTTTACCTGGTTCCAAGACAGTACAATAGCATAGACGGCATCTTTTACTGTAAACTTTTTTTGAAAATCAGTCACGTCACAGTCAGCATTTAACAGGCCTTGAATAAAATACCTTCTATAAAAGCATTTAAAATTTTGAATAACCCCTTGGTCCATGGGTTGAATCAAAGATGTTGCGTTAGGTGGAAGCAGAGTAGCAACAATATTTCCAGAACCTAACTCATCTACTAGCAGGTGGGCTTTGCAATTGTTCAAAAGAAGGATGGCATTAGTATCTTCTGGTAGACCAAGGCTTTTGAAGTATTCCTTGACCTCAGGCACAAAATGGTGAAAAAACCAGTCTTTAAAGAGGGCGGCAGTCATCCACGCATTTGATTGAGCATCGTATTGGACAGGCAAGTGTGTAACATTCTTAAAAGTCCTGGGTTTTGCAGATTTACCTATCACAAAAGAGGTCACTCGGTGGTTTACAGACGCATTAGCGCATAGCAAAATGGTTAATCTGTCATTGTTTTTTTTAAACCCTTGGCTGCTTTTTCTCCTCACCCAGCTAGTGTAGATGTTGGTAAACATCGCCACAATAGCCCTGTTTCATCAGCATTGTAAATCTGTTCAGGTGTTAAATCATTATCAGCCACGATTTTCTCAAACTCGTCTTTGTATTTTTCTGCAGAGTTTTGGTTTGCTGAAAGTGTTTCTCCAGTTACATCAAGTCTTCGAATTCCATACCGAAACTTAAAGTTTCTGAGCCAACCATCAGAATAATTACATTCACTTTCAGCAACTCCTAAATATTGGCCGAATTTCTTTGCCTTTTCAACAATCACTGGCCCTGTTACCGGCTTTCCTTCAGCACTAAACCATTTGAACAATACACTATCTACCTGTTCCAGTTTTGGTTTTTTTAATGTTTGTCTAGAAGCCAATTTTTCAGTTGTTACCGATTGAGAAGCAAACTTCATTAGTTCATCTTTTTGTTTTTTAATGTCATAAACAGTTGATGAGCCAATATTAAACTCATTCATTAAAACATTTCTATTTTTGCCTTTTTCTAGCCGTTTGATGATTTCTAGTTTCTGATTGAAAGTCAGTGTTACGTGTTTTCGTTTCTCTCCTTTTGAACTCGAAGGCTTAGGTTTTGAAAACATGGTCACTGTACAGTTAGAACGAAAATCACTTTTTTTTATAAACAGTTTCAAAAGTTACGTTTACTGCGATGTGAAAGGACACAAAACAACAACGCACACAAAATGGCGAAGACGCTTCGTGATTGATTAACGGAGCTGCACTGCACCTGAATTTGTTGTGACAGCTGAGACTAGCCGGCCGCTAATTGTTTCCGAACAATACCGAACGCTTCCGGATGATTCCAAACTACCCCGAAAACTTCCGAATAGCTCTCGGGCGTTTTCATTTGCTTTAAGACACACTTTTGGAGAGAACCAAAATTTTTACACTTTTCCGGAGCGATGCCGGACTATCGGGCATTCCGGACTGTTGGATGCCGGACTAATGGACTTCTACTGCATTATAAAATTTTGTACGTATATTAAGTAGGTCTGAGAATAGGAAGTAAACTATTTCTCATTCCGATATTGCAATTAGTTGAAAAGATATTAATTAAAAACCTTTTGGAGTCGAAAATCAGTTTCACGCTAGATATGTGACTTTTCTCTGTTTCACCGTCCAAATCACTCTGCCATGGGTTATACTAGAAAAAGGGGGTCAAATAAAAAATTACCAAATTTGGCGAGCAAAAAGTTCTTTTTCCCTCCACTTTTTGTACATAACTTTAATTCAAAAATTCATATATTACATCCGTTTATAAAACAAAAATAGAAAAAATATTTGCGAAAAACTTAATCGCTTTTACTCCGTTATAATTATTTCAAATGAATTTATTTACAATACATTTAAATGTATTGTTTTAAATTAATATTTTTTTAAGTAAAGGAGTATTATGTTTTCTGTAAATCACATTAATCGAAATTTTTCAATCGTTATGTATGAGTTTCTTAAAATTATGACGACGTCTGAAATAAAAAATTTCATACTTTGCTGTTTTAAAATCAGTGATTTAATATATTAAGCACACAAAAACTTTTTTTTTCACAGTGCTGAAACAGTTTAAAATTATCATCTGGGTGAATGCACTTTGGCACACAAACATTCACTTGAGGCTTTGAACAGGACATTGAAAAACAAAAAAACATAAAAAAGAATGACAAATTATTTGGCGGCACTCTATTACTCCTTTCAGGTGATTTCTCAGACAAACACTTCCCATCATTCCACATTCAAGGTACGCTGATGAGATCCACGCTTGCTTGAAATCATCGCCACTGTGGCGTAATGTTGAAAAAGTACAGCTGAAAGTAAATATGCGTGTTCAAATGCTTCAAGATCCATCCACTGAAACATTCTCAAAATAACTTTTAGTTATAGGCGATGAAAAAGAAGCTGTACTCGAAAATACTGGATGCATAAAATTGCCGACCGATTTCTGCACAATCATTAACTCGCATTGACCAAATATTTCCCGATATAGACACACAATACTTTAATTATGAGTGGCTGGCAGAAAGAGCAATTTTGGCAGCAAAAATTGTGGACGTCAACGATTTGAATTTCCATATATAATAGTTCTTGACAGGGCTTTGATGTCATACAAATCTAACGATACAGTTTGCAATACCAACGAAGATTTAAATTATCCAGCAGAGTTTTTGATCTCATTGGATTTGCCAGGCATGCCACCGTATAATTTACAACTGAAGGTTAGATCTCTGGTTATTTTGCTTCGTAATTTGATACTACCACGGCTGTGCAATGGCACGCGATTAGTCATTAAAAAAATGATGAAAAACATTGTCGAAGCCAGAGTTTTGAATTGCAAGTTCCGAGGAGATTATTACCACGAATCCCTTTTATTCCCGCAGATATGCCAATTGAACTGAAACGGATTCAATTTCCAATTAGATTGGCATTCGCAATGACAATCATAAGTCTCATGGTCAAACGATATCTGTTTGTGGCTTAGATTTGGGCATACCGTGTTTTTCACACGGACAATTATACGCGGCATGTTCTCGCGTGGGTAAACCATCCCGTTGGTTTGTGTTGGCTAAAGATGGACTCACTAAAAATATCGTGCACTCCATTGCACTAAGAGACTGATAATGTTATTTTTAATTGCCATAATTTGTGATAGAGATGTTATTTGAAATTTATTAGTTAAAATAATAAAAGCACACAAAACATCAAAAAAAGGGATGTTTGATGCTTTGTTACTTTTATAAGCCGTCATTGTTCACAGCGCTCCATCACTCTTTCAGTGATATACCACATCCCCACACACTTACAATGAGTTAGTTGTTTTTTATTTGACTACCAAGATATTCAATATAGAAATAATTTATATAGCAAAATAACGTTAGCAGGGTCAGCTAGTATATATATATATATATATATATATATATATATATATATATATATATATATATATATATATATATATATATATATATGGCTATTAGAAATCAAAAGGACAAAACATATGAATGAATTATCTGAAAGCTATAGTAGGGGCTTGGTTTCTCCTGGAAGTTAAAAGGGTTCTGTATCAACAAACTGTCGTTTCGCACTCTCGAGTTTGGAAAGCCTTCAAAATCAAAGTTATAGCTAATAGAAAGTTTGGTGGTGGCCGACTTGGAAAAGCAATTGCATTGGATGACCGATATATTGCCCAGCAGGTGATAAATGTCTGATACAAGTAGGCAACTGTGTACAGAGGTGCATCTCAAACTTTCAATATCTGTGACGCAATATTCAATCACAATTTCCATTGTACCCCCTCCATACAATAACATTTTATTGAATTCAATTATACTATACATTGACGCTAAGACTACAATACGATTTTAACCACTTAAGTAAAATCGGCATATATAAAAGTCTCACTCAGCTGAAGCGTTAATTGCCCCGGACGTGTATACACGTCCTTCCAAAGTACGATGTTTTCTGTGCATAGCTATTCATAAAATTATTTCGAAGGCTTTGAAATGCAATAAAAAGACCTTGACAATATTTGCGAAGGATTTATTTATTTCAGAGGATGTGCTTATTTTTATATCTTTTCTGTCATTGCCCTCCCCCCTCAATATTTCACTTTCGAACGCCTACGTGAAAAATGGTGGCATTTGTGAGTGAATCCCGTATCTTTAATCGGCAGTTAAATAATAATTGTAAACCGTACAAATTATTAACATGAGTTATTTTTTATTCATAAATTTATACGTGAGAAACCCAAGGGGCGCTGGTAATTATTGAACTTGTTCTTAACTTAGTATTGCTAAATTAATTTAAAAATACATTGTGCAGTACTGAAACATTTATAAGTGTTTTTATCAGTATAAATATGTATTTATTTCGTGTTATGTCTAAATGTATTTTGTTTGTTTACTTTAAGAAAATAAATACTTTTTTAAAATAATTTTTTATTTTGGAATTTTCATTATGCTCAATATTCACAACTCGTTGAATTATCACGCCTCTTGGAGCGTGCACCCCTGTTAGTTTGAGAAATTCTGGTGTACACCAACAAGGCTACAGGTGTTGTGGCTTACTGTAGCCAGACATCTTCATAAAAGATACACAATCGCTCGCCATCCTGAACGCTGCATCCCTTTGAAATAAGACCATCAGCGGCAACGCTTAGAGTGGAGTAAACAGCACAAAAAAATTGGACATCTTATCAATGCAGTCGAGACCTTCTTACGGATGAGAATCGTATCCGTGCCGCAAGTGATTCTCAACGCCAGTTGATTTTGTGGGATGTCGAGACATGGTTTCATTTCCATAAAATCTTGAAAATAGACAATTACGGTTATCTTGGAGCTGAGTAGTGTCCTGGAGAGATATTTTGCTGAAAGGGTGGACAGAGCTCCACGTTTACGACATAAGTTCTGTAACTCAGTGCGGCTCTAACTTTAAATATTGGTGACCCAATTTTCAATCATATATGTATATATATATTTATATGCATATATATATATATGCATAATTATACAAACATACAAATTATTTATACTATATACACAAAATTCGTAGCAGTATTTTATTTTTTATTATGTCAGAATGCATTTTGTTTTGCTTTCTTTCAGTAAATTCATGATTTTCTTTTTTTTTAAAAAATAATCTTTTATACTCGATTTTTCGATACACCCATGCCCTCCATTTAGGATTATCACACACCCCTCGGGACGAGTCACGCAGTTTGGGAATCCCTGCTGTAACTGGACGTCTCTATTATAAGGAGGTGATCTTTGTGCATGTGCATATGTTCCGAGATGCTGTTGGACCAGATTTTCGCTTTTATGGATGAAAATGCATGGCCACATCAGACCGCTGATTTTAAACAGTTACTGGAAAGTGAAGATATCACTCGAATGGACTGGCAAGCATTCTTTCCTGATATAAGTCCCATAGAACTTGTGCGGGATACTTTGGGAAGACGACCGGTGACAAGATTACATTCTTCGTAGAACACTCAACAACTGACACAGATGCTGATTGAAGAGTAGGCATTCTTACCTCAAGAACTATTTTGAGTGCTGATTATAGATAGATAGTGCGAAGTACTCATTGCAGTAAAGGGATGGCATATCTCATACTAAGGTACATCTTCTTGTTTTTCCTCTTGGCAATAATTTGTAGATATACTATGAAATCAATAAAAGGTTTTTGTTTGTTTGTTGTTTGTTTGATCTTATACTATATGCACACACATTGTGAGTGCATTCATTTTTGCGCAGGTATGTTTTCATTACATTTTAATTACAAAATGCCATTTCTCTTTTCTGAAATCCATGTCTCTCGGATAATTTCTCGTGGCATTATGGCAAAAAAAAAAAACCACTGCACATTAAATATTTATATTTTCTCATATACGTATATTAAATTAAGGAGGAGATCTTCAAACAATTTTCTTAAAAATTTTCAAAAATTTATTGGAAATATTAATATAATACGAATTTTTTTAATAAATTTTTTATCGAGGAAATATTATTTTTAACCACATTGTAATGATTTTAATTGCTAAAATAAATGAAAGTATGTATTGTGGATAATAAAGTTAAAATAGCCCTTATCCTGAGTCAAAATGAACGATGCAGGTAAATGTTACACTCAGACTATCTTCGCAACTGTTCTTTCAAAAGTTCGGTACATTGTTTTCCTACATATGCGCGCTAGGATCTGGAGTGCCTTTAATTCCTATATAAATATTTTGGGAGTATATTTCAGCTACATTGAGTATTGAATAAAATACATACACTGGATAAGCGTGTAGTATCCTTCATATGTATCTCAACTCTTAGGGAAAAACTATCAAACAGAAGTAACAAAATACTTGTCTCGAATTTTTTTCGTTTAAAACTGAAAACTACCCAAGAAAAAAATCAAAATTAACAAAATAGTGCAGGAGCATAAGAATTGACGTTGGTGGGTGGGTGGCATCCCGAAATATGAATAAACCGCCCTCATCCGTGACACTGAATCTTAGGGCGAGGGATGAAACGCAGATAGAACAAAGACACCGTTACAACTCCCCGTGTGGAAGCAGCAGCAACAAAACTACTTTAATTATACATCTGAGGGATTCACGCGCTTACGAAGGGTTGAAAAATGTGCTGCAGCAATTTCCTTTTGTAAATTTAACTAAACTGTCTTCAAAAAATCAATTTTTTTTATAAATTGATATGTACATATATTATTCCTCAATGTATTTTTGTATTAGAGCACAGAAGTGTATTTTTATAGAGCATATAACAGTGAAATCCAAAATGTAAAAATATTAGGGATTTTTTTTAAAACTAAAAAAATGGTCTCTGAACGTTGTCCAATAGTTAATGTTCTTTTATCGCAATAAATGCTGGAATGTACTAAAACTAGCATTTCTGCAAAAATATACAGTCAACTATCTAATTAAACCTTCGATAATACAAACGTCTCGCTAATTCGAAGTATAGACTCATCCCCTAGAAAAACTCTTTATATTTCAAACTAGAACATTATGTTTTGGTACACTCAGTATTTCGAAGTAAAATCTGTTGCTGTCCAGACCATAACACGTGATAATTTGTAGTTAACTCATGTAACTCTCAACAATTCGAATACTCACTATCATGTAAAGTCATGTAGCAAACAGGTTGAAGTTTACATGTTTTGTGTTTTATTGTCACTACGTACCTGCCTTTTAACATAGCCTCTTTCACAACCATTTGCCTGACATCCCTACTTTGTGTGTTCCCCGTTTCCTCAGGAAAGAAGACATTTTTATTGATTTCCTTCTTTAAGTGGACAATAGAGCATTCGCACCTGTTGCGAGTAGTTATTAACTTTCGTTAATTAAGTGGTCTTGCTGCACATGTATTTAGAAAGAATTGTCTGCTATTGTGAAGAAAAGATGCACCTAAGATTGTATATTTTGCGCTAGTGTGTCATGACGATTTATGATTCATCTGTGTGACTTATAGCATGTGGCCCCATATAGGGAATGGGTCGGATTGGACCCTGCCTTGAAGAACCAATGGTGTTGAGGGCAGTATCTGAGGGAACCGAAGCGAAAAGGTTTTATTTCAAATAAGGTATGTGGACGAGATTGGGATAAAGCGTGAAAGAGTCCTGTTCGAGAAGTATAAAATGTGCTTTTTTCCTACACTCTTGATTATTCGAAGTTTTTCACCCATTCTTCCAACTTCGAATTGTCGAGTTCGACTGTAGTACAAAAATGTTAATTTATGTACTGTTTTTATTGAAGAAAAATTACTTTCATTATTTACCATTAAGTAGCTGAAATAGCTAAAATCATTTCTTCTTGGCAGTATTTAATTCATAAATTAATTTTTTATTTTATTTTTACCTTCCTCTGTATACTCGATAATATCTTTTCCCTCTTTGTAGATTCTGAAATTCTGGGGGGAAAATTCGATCCGTTCTAATGTATATTTTTATTTAAAAAAAACTGGTTTTATATCCATAATTCTCAATAATTGACCTTTTGTTGGATTATTTTTATTCTACAGAATAGATAAACTGATCATCATCACAACAACTGTTGAAAATTTTCTTAGAGTCCTAAGAGTACTTGTTAGAATGCAGTTCGAATACCCGGATCTTTCAATGAGACATAATTGTATCTAGGGTATTAAGGGTGACTCAACAAATCAATTACCATCTGTAAAGACTCATTTTCCCTTCTAGGCGGCCTATTAGAATGCGATAGAGAGGAATGCTGTCGTGCTACTATTCCATTCAAGCTCTATAAAGGATAGTATACCGTTAGCGTTATTGCAAAATTTAATTCAAAATCGCATTTATATGTATAAGTCTCCAGGGAGATATAATTGTTTAATAACATCTTCTTAAAAAAACATTTACAATGCTGAATAAAAATTTTGACGTACTAACCAAACAACAGTAAAATCTATTCTAGTCACGCAACTAATACAACTTCTAAAATCAATTTCAATTATTTTATTTGATTTCTTATTAACATCATGCTTTTTAGCTACAAGAAAGATATTGATGTGTGGCAAACTTTATAATTTTAACCCTAGCATAAGAAGAAAATCTTGAACCTTTAGAGAGTAAGATACTCCAAAATTTTAATTTTTTTTTCTAATGAGCTGCGGATTGGTGTTTTTACCTATGCAGACATACTACATTCGAAGAAAGATGGCATCTCTTTTTAATGCGGCACCATATAAGCGGATACCAATCACCGCAGCTAATTTTGAAGCTCAGTTTACTCCGTAGAGGGAGGCACTTGAGCTCAGTCGATGCGAACATGTAGTAGGGTTTAATTTTGCCAACATCATCGAAGCCAAACAGATACTCCAGGGATCTTTTAGATGCCATATAATCATACGACATGGCCACTGTCGATTTTCTACATCATGAAAATCCACCGAATTAAGCCGGGGTTGAACCCGCAATCTTGGATGCAGAAGGCCAGTTACAAACCAAACACACCCCCAGCCGGCAGATACCAACCTTACTCTCCAAATTTCTATATCATTCCATCTTGAGGACTGAGCCTCATTTTTTTACCGTGCCTAATTCTTCCACACTTTGGTCTACACTGACATCAAATCATAGAGTCATAAGGGATCTCATGTAATTTTTAGATTATTTTAACTCCTAAAACAATTTGTAAAACATTTGTCTCAATTTCAAAGAATTAGTATAATCTTAGAAATTGTCCAGCATCTGTTCGATTTTCGAGCATAAACCTCTTAAATTGTTACTGATAATTTAAAAATGAAATAATTCATAATGCATTAGATTTACTCAAAAGTTAGACGAAATCTTAATTTAGTTCTCATTTTCTTCATTAATTTTCACTTGGAAATGACACATTATAAAATGTGTTTCATGTGTTCAGTATAATTACTAAAAAAAGTACGCATTAAT
The DNA here is from genome assembly GCA_019973975.1 of Trichonephila clavata. Lineage (NCBI taxonomy): Eukaryota > Metazoa > Arthropoda > Arachnida > Araneae > Nephilidae > Trichonephila > Trichonephila clavata. The sequence continues at coordinate 18,616 of BMAO01004140.1, forward strand.
TATGTAGATTGCTTTCTTATCACTAAATGAGGACTAAGTGGTAATGAAAAATTCTCCAATAAGATGATAATTTCTAATAAATTGTCTTCTTTGTAAGGAATAAAAAATATAATATCGAGAGCATAACGAATTGTTTGTGTTGCAAAAAGTTTAAACACAAAAATTTCCGGGTATCTGTTTTTGGAGCTGGTCATTAATTTTGTCTCTTGGACTCGAAAAAGGTATAAAAAGTTTTTATTTGCACAAGAATACTGAATAGAAGGCCTTATTTAATAAATTTATAATATTAAACAGATTTTCATATAAGTCGCTATGACGTAAACCATTGGTTCCCAACTAGTCGATGGGAGGATGCTGAAGAGGGTGAACTTCTTAGGGGTTTAAGACGAGCAGTTGTCATGGTTCAGGTGGTAAGAGATCAGTGAGGAGATTTTGACATTCGAACTTAAACGTTTTATACTACCCAAACTATTTATTATTTTTTTATTCGGTTAACACTGATTGTACCAGCAAAAAAAAAGAAAGAAATTACGTGTCGACTTCCCTCGCGCAATTCTAAGAATTGTGAGATGAATTTGTTTGTATCATGTAAGTAGGATGACCTTGAAAAATTCAACACTGCAAATTTCCTCTGATCCCAACCAGCAAAGCGCATGTTTGGACTGAACGCAAATTTGGTATAGTAGTCTCATGAAAAACTTACTTAAAGTTTTTAACTTCTATAATTCTTAATTCAATAATCCCTCCTTCTCCTAAATTACAAGATTTCCACAAAGAGGGACATTGAAAAATTTTCCCTTTCTTAGGAAAGTGGCAGTTTTAAATAGATTGAGAATTACTGGTTGATGAAAGATATTTCGGAAATTATATTTTACAAGCTTTTTTTTCTGTTATTATTAAATAAAATGTTCCCTTTTATAACTCTCATTGATAATTTTCAGCTAAACTATTGTTAATGCCAGAAGGATTTTTTCCAACGTGTGTAAAATTTTTCCATGTAATGCATCAAAATATTGAACTAACATAAATTAAAAAGGTATAATATATCTTAAAGAATTTTCATTTCTTCGGAAAACTTAATCTATAATTGTATAATTTTTGTTACAAAAGGAACACAAATTAATCTGGAAAGAAGAAGATGTTTGCTATAAAAATAGAAGAAATTCAATATTATGTCATGAATATATTGCCGGACAACATATAGGTCTTTAAGTATTATTTAGTCTTCAAAAAGTTTTCTGTCTGCATATCTAAGTGTTATGTTTCCTTAAAATTTCTGAAATAAAAAATATTTGCTTTCCTTTTAATGCAAAAATTAAATCGAATAATAAATTTAAAATATAATTTGTGAAAAATTTAATGTGTTTTCCAATAAACTTAATAAATTTTGTACTTCATTTTTGAACCATATGGTTCACAAAGCACATTATTTCATGTGAGAATTTCTTTTTGTTCAAACTTTTACAGTTACGAAATGCCGATCTTAGTTATATGTACGAGTAACTAAGGCAACAAAAATCCCCTCTAAACATACCATTCATCACTTTTATAAATAAAGAATACACTCTCAACGTATAATTTGCAAACAAAGATACTTGATATTCTTGGTAAACAAAAGAAAACGTATCAAGAAATAATTAATGATTTTAATTAATTTTGTGTCTTTGTTGGGTTAGGACTAATAAAATTATTATTTGGTCTTAAACTTACAATAATTATTCATAGTCTTATATTTTATAACTTTCTGTTTAATCTATTTAAAAAATAAAGATGCATTAAGGTACATTTATCAGATTCATATATCTGTAAATATTTTTAAATTTTAAAAATACCCCATTTCATTTTAGTAAAACATGCATTGAATCTACTCTATATACAGAAGAACATTCAGACTTTATGGAAACGATTTTGATGGTTATTTTTTATAACTAGACACCGACTCTTTTGTGGAAATTCACTTCTATCTGATAGCCATGATTCTTGACAATAGTTCTAGATCGAAGACTTCATGAAAGTAAAATTTTTCTTAGTACTGGTTATACAAATTTTACTCCATTCCTTTTAAACCGTTTTCGTTAGTTCGATCTGCGTTATTGTATGCCGTTTTCCTAAGGCTTGTTTTAATAAAACGAAAGCACAAAAGTTCATTACAGAAGTGTAATGTGATTTTACACATACTTCATCAAATGGTATACAGTTTATTCATGTTTCAATTTCTTTTCTTTGCTAATTAAGCGGCAGTCCATTTAGGCGTGTAAATAGAGGCTTTATCCATAAGAAGCTCCACTTTATCAATGCTCTTCCCATATAAAGTTCGAATTTTTTCTTCAAAAATTAACTTCAAAAATTAAAATTTTCTGCTGATAGTAGAGTGAATTACTTCTGGCTTTACTTGAGACTTTTTTTATTTTGAATTTGACGTTGTTAGAAAATCCTGCAATTATCATGAATCTTTTTGGATATTGTTCTGTACACAGACAGTTCCGCAGTGGCATGACGTTCATCCTTATAGCGCGAGAGGCCCATAATTCTAGAGAGGCGAAAGCTTGAATGATGGCAAAAAAATTTTTTAAGCAATTAGGGCCCAATACCTAACTTTTCAGAGGGGCCTTAATATTCTGCGTTACGCCACTGTCATTACAATCAGTTCAGCAATAGAAAAGTGATCTTTTTTTTTATTACAGTCACTTAAATATACTAATGTCTTATCAAGTGTACCACAAATTTCTATTTTTCAGCAGCTAGGTGTTTTTCCTGCAATTTTCTAAGGTTTTTTTTCAGAAATACATTTTAATAAAATCAAATGAGCTGTAGGCTTGAACTTCGTTATGAATGCTTTTTGCTACATTGCTGGAAAGCATAACTTAGCCTGATGTAATGAATATTTAAGTCGGTTGATTTTCTTTTAGGATCAAAGACTTCACTTTATTGCTAGTTGCCTGCGTTCGAACAATCTTAGAATGAAGTTTCTTAAAAATGTTTTTCCTTTTTACTTTCAGCTAAATTTTTTTTTTTCCATTTCAAAGTTAATATATTATAAAATCTTATTTTTGAAATGCAATAACCAATATTTTTACTTTATTTTATAATTTGTTGATACGAATCATTCTACTCGGAAAATGCAGTTAAGTAACTTTCGAGACATCTAACAATTTTAGAAGCCAATTTCAAAATAAATATTTTATTTTACATTTTAATCAACAGAAAATTTTAGAAGACGATAATTCTGAAGTTGCTAAAGTTCTTTCTCAAAATGAAAACAAGCAAATACAAGGGGTGTTCAAATTAAAAGGTACGAAACGACATAAAAATGAAACAGTTAAATATTTGCATATTCCGCCGAGGGAGAATGTAGTGAGACATCTCGGGATGCCATTGGAGACTCTGACTGGGATCGGATCATGCGCGGGTGCCCGCATGCGCAGGAGAGAGCAAAGGCTCTTATAAAAAGCGGCGTCCAAATGATGCGAGCACAGAATTACTCGAGCACAGAAAAAGCATTAACTCCGATGTGTACTGTGAGACACTCCGACGCCTACGCAGGTCCATCAAGAACAAAAGACCAGGGCTGCTCACGGAGGGTGTGGTTCTGCTCCATGATAACGCGCGTCCACACGTCTCCAGAGTCACATAAATGGAACTGGACAAGTTCCAATGGGAGACGTTGGACCATCCGTCCTACAGTCCGGACATGTCACCCTGCGATTTCCATGTGTTTGGTCCACTGAAAAAACACCTGAAAGGAAAGCGCTTCAACTCGGACGACGTACTCAAGGACACTGTGAAGGACTGGGTCTCGTCACAGCCACAGGAATTCTGGGAACAAGGAATCCTGCGGCTTGTTCATCAGTGGGATCGTTGTGCTCAGGCCTATGGTGTATATTTTGAATAAAGTCTATATTTGTACCCACCGTGTCGTTTCGTACCTTTTCATTTGATCACCCCTTGTAAATTACAAAATCGTTTCCTTAAAGTGAGAACGACCTTCTATATTAACAATGACGATGATTAGATTTTTCTAAAAATTGAGCAATAAGGAAAATTTAAATTGCTTTGTTTTTATTGTTTAACTGAAGATTAATTTCGAGACTGATTTATAAAAAAGAATTTATGAAGACAAATATTCAAAAATCGAGTTTTTTCTTAAAATTCATATCTTTGATTATCTAAACTTCGTCTTATTGAAATCGTGTTTCACTATTGAAAGATAATAAGCTTGATGTTGTTACTTTCATTTGTAAAGTTCATTTGCAGTCAGTAAAATACTTAATTAATATGTTATGACTAAAAGTGTATCATTCTTCCACACCACTGGGCCTCTGTTCAAATCCTGGGTTTGACAAGGTTGGTTCGGCCATCCCTTATGTGGGTCGGTAAATGAATACCAGGATTGCTTGGGAACTTAACGCTGGGAGTTAAGCTTCGGAATGACCATTTGTGACCGAAACATCTACACATACACTTCAGCGCCTAAGGCCATGTAAACTGAGATAAACCCAGTTGGCTCTCATGGTCTGTTGCACCAATGAGTTCAGTTCAGTTAACAGCTAATATGTTTCTAAAGAAATTTATGTTTAAAGTACAAATGAAAACATTGGGAAAAAATTGCATCTAGAGAAAATACAACGGATACTAAAGAAAAATACAGCAATGTAGAAAGGAAAAGTCACTGATTTGGAAAATATCTGATTAAGGTATAAGGGTCCTAATAAATGTGGATGTGACAACCGCACTGAATGAGAACTTGATTTTCAAATCCGTATAATTCTTATTTAATTCTGGTATTTTCTTAAACCATCTTGTTCTCATTATCCATGTATTATGAAGCTTTAAAAAATCCTTTACGTGAATCTGTTTTGCTAAAACTATTAACTAAAATCTATTAAAACTAACAAGAATGCAGGTTTAAACAAAGTTTCATTGCCAACCATCCTTAAACTGTTTTTTTCCTACGCTACTAGGCTTTACAGGAATGAGGAAAATCTAGAAATATGTCATTAATAGAAAATAAAATGCACTAACATAACTATTAAATAAAATATAACAAAAATAATTAATAAAAACTACTAGTTCATTACAGAAAATTAAAAATATTTTGAATGAAACACTGTTATATATGTATTCAATAAAAGAAATAATAAATAATGTGTGTGTTGTGTGTGTGTGTGAATACAGATATATTCATTAGAATAGCCCTCCAACCCTTAAAAAGTAATAAAAAGCAATTATTCAGCACATGTAAGGGGACAATCCAAATATAGTTGATGCTGTTTAGGAATATATATTTTTATAGGTTTATTTTTCTTTTAATGATATATGATATGTATGAATAAATTATTTCTTCATATATAAGCAAAACAAATGACGTATCACGTTAAATAAGCTATAACTTCAATTATCAAATATCAAATAATGCGCTCTTCACCAAGGAATTTATTCCTTCTATTCAGAGACGTTTAAAGGCTAAACAATTTCAACCTAATTTTATACTTACCCAGTTTCTAACTGGGCATGGAAACTTTAAAGCCTATTTGAAACGCTTTAATTTGTCACCTACTGACCAGTGTTCTTGCTCCAGTGACTCAGTCCAGGATGTCAAGCATCTAATATTTGCTTGTGCTAAATTCTCTTCCGAAAGACGTACTCTCATGAATTGCCTACAAAAGAACAATATAGCGTGGCCTCCTCCTTTCTCTGCCTTTGTTCAGAGGCAAGTCTTCTTTTACATCATTTTGTGCATATATTAATAGCATTTTTTCTCGTATTGTTTAGATTGTCAATTTAATTATTTTTATTTTTAAAAAAAATGTGTTTTTTTTGTATTTTATTATTTTGTGTGTGTTTGCTAACAATTACTGTGTACGTATGTATCTCTGTTTTTTTTAAAGTGCGTATATATATATATATATGTATATATATATATATATATGTCTGTGTGTATATTCTTAAGTATTTGTGTGTATTGTATGCTTTTTACTCATTTGTATTTTGAAAATCTTATTCTGATCACACATGTGCTTCCAAACCTTCACCATTGTATAATTTTATTTACTGAATATCTCCGTTTTTGCATGTGAGCAATGTTGTATTTCTACTGTGTTTATTGTATTTGCATCCCGTCTTGTTTCTTTTTACCCTTCGATTTCCCATTTGTGCTTGCATCCCTGTACTTAAAACTTCCTACCAACTAATTGATCGAGTATTGACTTACGTTTGTAAGCCTTGTGTTATACTTGTTGGCACACAAGGAGTCTACCTAGAGTCTCAAAAAAAAAAAAAACTTCAATTTGAAATCTCAAATATGACCGTGGAGGCCTAGAGGCTTGAAGCAATGATGTAAACAGCCCAGAAGACGAAAACAAAATGAAACAGGGCAGTGAAGCCTATAATAACAATTGCTGGAAACACATACAGCTGTACTTAGTAAACACACAGAAATTGCCAAAATATATCATTGCATGATATAAGAAGAAGCATAAAACGATATCGTGCCATTCGTAATAATGTGGTTCGGTGGTCTAGGGGTATGATTCTCGCTTAGGGTGCGAGAGGTCCCGGGTTCAAATCCCGGCCGAACCCATTTGCAAATATTTTTATAAAGTACTCTTTCTGTGAAGCATTGATTACTGTGTCAAGAAAAAAAATATTTTAATTTTTTTTTATTATTTATAAAGTTTTATTTATTTTAATGTTTTTAATTTTTTTTTCTCTTGCTGTGATTTTTACCAATTTAGAACTGGAAGGGACATTTTAAATTTTAAGAAAGCGTCCTGCGTTGAGATGAACTAAAACGGTAGCGCGAAGTGGATTTATTTAGAAAACTTAGAAACACAGAGACATGAGGGTAACAGGACATAATACACATTCAAAAGATCATTTTTTTTTAAATTTTAGTCTCAAGAAATAGTATATATTTTCTGAATCTGAAAATGTATAGCCTATATCATATTTGATAAAATATCCATAGTAATGAAAAATAAAATTGATAAAAAAATATAAGTAAACTAACCAGCTCTTTTAACACATTTTAAGCGATAAATCTTGTGTTTGATGTATGAAAATCATTCATTTATTTTTATTTAACATGAACATTAATATACTTTTGTATATAACCCCCTTCCTCACATATTAACAGCAGAAAGACTCACGAACTCTAGCGGCTTGAACTATCTCCAGTGATGGCCTAGCTTCGAAACTGTACGGACGTATGAGCATGCGTTCCGATCCCTTTTAATTGTAATCAGTCCTCTCTCTCTAGTTATGTATATTAATGTTTGTTTTGTCCAATAAATGTGTTTAATTAAATAGTGGACTTAGTTAAAACCCATTCCCCGCGTGTCCCTTTATTACATTGGATCACACCTCTTATACTTTTCTATTTTATGCCTATTTTTTTTTTAAAGTGGTTTTATACGAGAAAAAGAAAAAAAAATCAAGGTTTTCAAAAATTGAAAATTTTGTGTATTTTTTACAAAAATTATTCAATTATTTCATCAAAAATCTATTTAACAATGTTTTATTTTCTGTTTTATATATGTGTGCAAAGCATTTTGAAATTCAAGCAATAATTTTATAAAAAAATGTACCCAAATGTGAAAATACGTAT
>BMAO01004141.1:0-15459 GCA_019973975.1 Trichonephila clavata
AGCTGTTACCGCCCGCTTCGCTGGGAATTTCATGATGTTTTATAAATTTTTACTGCTTATATATATGTATAAATTATTGATATCTAAGTCCTGCATTAAGAATTCGATTGTATTGAAAAAATATACTTATACCTGTAACTGTCGCCTGTTGATAAAAAAAAGGGCAGAACTCATCTAATTTGTGTTTTCTAAAAATCTCTAAAATTGATGCATAGAATGATGTTTGCTCTTTCGTAACCAAAAAACCAAGTGGATTCCCGCAAAACCAATTTTCGGTGGATCTCTACTCCGTAAATTGAACATGCAAGCCAAATTTCAAGTCTAAATCTAACAGGAAAAAAAAAGTTTACTATCAATATCCCCGTAATCCCGTTGAGAGCCGTTTTCCAAATAACCGCTCTTAGCGGATTTCAACTCAACAAAAGAAAAATGCAAACCAAATTTCATTATTATAGTCCTTGTAGCTCGAAAAAAGTAATTTTTTTTGTCAATACGTCCCAGTAACCCCCTGCACCCCCCTTCCAGAACTTGATTTGCTTAAAATACATTCTTAGTGGATCCCTATGCAACAAAAAGAAACATGCTTAACAAATTTCAAGTATATTCAATTAAAAACAGGAATTTTTTCTGTAACTCCTCTTGACCCTCGCAACCCTCCTTGGGGTCAATTTCGTTTTACTCTTTGTTAGAGGAACTCTATTCCATGAAAGGAACATGCCTACCAATTTTCAAGCAGGATGATCAAATAGTTTAAAATGGAATATTTATCAATTACGCCTCTTAATCTCCGAAATTAAACTTGGTTGTTCATATTCGCGAAACCCATTTTGTAGCGGTTCTCTACTTTACGAAAGGAATCTGCTTATCAAATTTCAAGAGTGTACGTCTAATAGTTTAAAAATGGGGATAATTATCTATAACGCCACTTGAGCAACGCACTTATCCGCAACGCCACTTCTGGGTCTGTTTTCACAAAACCAATTTTGTAGGGGAATTGCACACCACTATGAAAGGAATCTGCTTAGCAAAATTTGAAGACTGTGCGTCCAATAAATTAAAAATGCAAAAAAAAACAATTATCAATAACGCCCCTTGAACCCCGCAACGCGGCCTAGGGGTCGATTTTCACAAAACACATTTTTGTAGTGTATATCTATCCTACTAGCTGTTACCCGCCCGCTTCGCTGGGTATTTCATGATGTTTTATAAATTTTTACTGCTTATAAATATGTATAAATTATTGATATCTAAGTCCTAGCATTAAGAATTCAATTGTATTGAAAAATATAACTTAGACCTGTAACTGTCACTCTTGATAAATAAAAAGGGCTGAACTCATCTAATTTGTATTTTCTAAAAATCTCTAAAATTGAAGTATAGAATGATGTTTGCTCTTTCGTAACAGAAAAACCAAGTGGATTCCCGCAAAACCAATTTTCGGTGGATCTCTACTCCGTAAATTGAACATGCAAGCCAAATTTCAAGTCTAAATCAAACAGAAAAAAAACAAAAGTTTTACTATCAATATCCCCGTAATCCCGTTGAGAGCCGTTTTCCAAATAACCTCTCTTAGCGGATTTCAATTCTACAAAAGAAAAATGCAAACCAAATTTCATTATTATAGTCCTTGTAGCTCGAAAAAAGGATTTTTTTTGTGTCAATACGTCCCAGTAACCCCTGCACCCCTCCGCAAAACTTGATTTACTTAAAATACATTCTTAGTGCATCCCTATTCAACAAAAGAAACATGCTTAAAAAATTTCAAGTATATGGTCTAAACAATTAAAACAGGAATATTTTTCTGTAACTCCTCTTGACCCTTCGCAACCATCCTTAGGGGTCAATTTTCGTTTTACTCTTTGTTAGAGGAATTATATTCCATGAAAGGAACATGCCTACCAATTTTCAAGCAGGATGATCAAATAGTTTAAAAATGGAAATATTATCGATTGCGCCTCTTAATCTCCCGAAATTAAACTTAGTAGTTGATATTCGCAAAACCCATTTTGTAGCGGTTCTCTACGAAAGGAATCTGCTTATCAAATTTCAAGACTGTACGTCTAATAATTAAAAATGGGATAATTATTTATAACGCCACTTGAGCCCCCGCAACGCCACTTCGGTGTCTGTTTTCACAAAACCCATTTTGTAGGGAATTGCACTCTAATGAAAGGAATCTGTTAGCAAAATTTGTGCGTCCAATAAAATAAAAATGCAAAAAATTTATCAATAACGCCCCTTGAACCCCCGCAACGCCACGTAGGGGTCTATTTTCACAAAACACATTTTGTAGTGTATCTCTATCCTATGAGAGGAATCTGCTCACCAAATTTCAAGACTGTGCGTCTAATAGTTTAAAAATAGAAATAATTACTTATATCTGCCCTTAACCCCCGCAACACCCCTTGGGGGTCAATTTTCCCCAAACCCGTTTTGTAACGGATATGTACTCCATGAAAGAAACATTCCTACCAATTTTCAAGCAGGTAGGTCAAGTAGTTTAAAAACGAAATATTTATCTATTACGCCACTTAATCCCCCGCAACGCCACTTAGAGTTCTGTTTTCACAAAACCTTCTTATAGCTGATCTCTACTCTATGAAAGAAATCTATTTATCAAATATAAAGACTGTGCGTCTAATAGTTTAAAAATGGAAATAATTATATATAACGCCCTTAAGTCCGCAACGCCACTTGGGGCAATTTTCACGAAACCCATTTTGTAGCGTACCTCTACCCTATGAGAGGAATCTTCTTACTAAGTTTCAAGACTGTACGTCTAATAGTTAAAAAATCGGAATTTATAACGCCCCTTAAACCCCCACCCCCACAACACCCCTTGGGGGTCAATTTTTTAAAAACCCATTTTGTAGCTTAATTTTACTCCATGAAAGAAACTTACCTACCAATTTTCAAGAAGGTAGGTGAAGTAGTTTAAAAACGGATATATTTATCTATTTCGCCCCTTAAACCCCCGCAACGCCACTTAGAAGTCTGTTTTCACAAAACCCGTTTGTAACTGATCATTATTCTACGAAAGGAATCTATTTATATCAAATTTAAAGACAGTGCGTCAAATAGTTTAGAAATGAAAATAATTATCTATAACGCCCCCTAAGCCCCTGCAACGCCACTTGGGGGACGATTTTCACCAAACTCATTTTGCAGCGGATCTCTACTGTATGAAAGGAATCTGCTAACTTAATTTCAAAATTGTACATTGAGTAGTTTAAACATGGAAACAATTATTTATAACGCCCCTTAACCCCCGTAACGCCCCTTGCGTTTCGTATTTCGGAAACTCCGTTCTTAGCTGATGTCTACTCTATGAAAGGAACATGTCTACCAAATTTCAAGTATGTAGGTTGAATAGTTCCAGAGATATCGTGATTAGTCAGTCAGTCAGTCAGTCAGTCAGTCAGTGAGTCGCTTTTCTCCTTTATATATATAGATGAGAGGAATCTGCTTACCAAATTTCAAACTGTGCGTCTAATAGTTTAAAAATAGAAATAATTATTTATATCTGCCTTACCCCCGCAACACCCCTTGGGGGTCAATTTTTCCCAAACCTGTTTTGTAGCGGATATTTACTCCATGAAAGAAACATTCCTACCAATTTTCAAGCAGGGAGGTGAAGTAGTTTAAAAACGAAAATATTTATCTAGTACGCTACTAAATCCCCGCAACGCATTTAGAGGTCTGTTTCACAAAAACCTTCTTATAGCTGATCTCTACTCTATCAAAGAAATCTACTTATCAAATATAAAGACTGTGCGTCTAATAGTTTAAAAATGGAAATAATTATCTATAACGCCCTTAAATACCGCAACGCCACTTGAGGGCAATTTTCACGAAACCCATTTTGTAGCGTATCTCTACCCTATGAGAGGAATCTACTTACTAAGTTTCAAGACTGTACGTCTAATAACTTAAAAATCGGAATTTCTAACGCCCTTAAACCCCCGCCCCGCAAACAATTGCTGCTAATTTGAAATTACAGACACTTCAACTTTATTTATTTGTAAATATATAGATTGGGATTATAATAACTATTGTTTAAATGTGACTAAAAATGTAAATAAAAAAAAAAAAGAAAGGATTAAAACTAACCGTAAAACTTATCAATTTTTTGTTTCTTGCATTGCTTTTTGCTTATGAAGCCTTGATTTATTATTTTTAAAAGTGCATCCGAAACAGCCGATGCTCTACTTAACTGAACAGTGAGATAACTATAATAAAAAAAATTATGGCACGTGTCAGCGTATTATCATGTGTGCGTAACACTATTATGTCTCATGAAGGCCATCGGTCGCCAGTAACGAAAACAACGACTTCATTAGCTCAGCTTGGCGTTCAATTTGGCGTTCATCTTGGCATTCAGTTTCACGTTCACCCGTATAGTTTCCGTTCCCGTAAGAATACGGGAATAAAATATAGCCTATGTTACTCCCGTTAATGTAGCTTTCCATTAGTGAAAGAATTTTTAAAATCGCACCAGCCGTTTCCGAGATTAGCCGGAACAAACAGACAGACAGACAGACAGACCGACAGACAGACAGACAAAAATTTTAAAAATTGGTTTTTTGTTATGAGTACCGTATATACTTTTAGTGCATTAAGTAAAAAGCTGCTAATTTGAAATTACAAACAGACACTTCAATTTTATTTATTTGTATAGATTACTATATCACTTTATAATCTATGTTAAATCCCTTTATATTCCTTTCTTTGGTGTAACTGTATTTTATTCTGAAGTCATGTTTAAATACAATTAAATTAAAATAATTAAATCAAAACATTCTGAAATATAAAAAATCAACATCCCTCCCCCCCCCCTCCCTCAGCGGACAGCAATAAAAAAGTTGAGGAGCACTGATATACTTCATCAACAGGTATATAAACGAAATATAAATTATTTTAAATTTAACTTTAACTTAATGTCAAATTAAGTTGACTACCTTAAAAATATAGATATTTCCTTTGAAAAGATTCATTTCTTAATGAAAGCAATCTACTCAAAAATGTACCGATGAAATATGTTACTTGCAAATGAATATTTTTATTTGAAAGAGAAAAGCGGAAAACGACGAAATGAGAAGACATTTCTCTGAGTATAATTAGATATACATGGAAGTTTTCCCAAGCTGCAATTATCTAGATTTAAATTTGAAAATCCAATAGCAATTTACTTCCGAAATTAAATTAATAATTAATTTAATTGCAAAACATAATTTATGTAGAGTTAGTTACATTCTTATCAAAGGCACGCTTTAATTTTAAGAAAACTTTTTTTACAATTGAAAGTTAAAATTAATTGCTCTTCGCAATTTATACATACATATTTACAAGAAAGTTTATTTATTTTATCATCATTTTTTTATTTTAAAATTTTGTATTTGCTCTCCTCTGAATTTAAATACACTTAAGTATATTTAATTTTATATAGACAGCCATATTTTTCTTAATAAATGCATCCTATGTTTCAAGCAAAGAGGTAAAAATCCTTCTAGCATATAAGATTTATCAATTATTTTCATTAATTATTTTTCATATCGCTTTGATATAGGTTTAGAATTATAATTAATTTGTTCTTTATTAATCGTACATCATTCCCATTTGTCATAGATAATAAAATCTATAAAGGAAAAAATATTTTAAATGCACGAAATGTATTCGCTCACACAAAAAGTAAACTCACATACGTATTTGTGAATATGTTAAAGGTGTGTGCGTATGAATGGGTTAACGTTGGGGTGTGAATGTGTTAACGTTGTGTGTGTGAATGTGCTAACGGTGTGTGTGTGAATGTGTTAACGGGGCGTGTGTTATAATGAACTTAAATTTTCTCTCAAGGGATTTTAATTCATCATCGTCTTGAACCTTCCAAGACTTCTCGTGATAATTAATTTCTCATTTACCCACCTAACAGGAAATAACAATAACATATCTCCCAAAAAATGCAACTTCAGCGTTTTTAAAACAGGTTGACGCTGCTGCATCCCCGCGTATTGGGACCAATCAGAAAACCCTTTACCGGAAATCATATGATTTTAATAGCTTCCGTTTGAGCAAGACTATAAATAGATGAAATCTCAGGATCGAACAATGAATGTTTTTGTAACTGTCTTGCTTGTTCCCGAGGGGTTGTCTGCCTGTTTTTTTTTTATGTGCTTTTCGTCACGCCGCTTCATCTGTATGTCACTCAATCTACCTCGGAACAACATCCAACGTTTAATCAACTCAATGCCGAATCATATTGAGACCTGTGTTACAGCAAGAAGAAATCCTACATACTCTTAAAGTTGAATTATGTTTGTCTAATTGCACTCACTGTATTTGTTTCTTTTATTTTTTTATTGGTTTTGAAGTCATCTGTATTATTATGTATATTAAATTTCATTTCGATCAAAAGTTCCTTCTAGTTGCTCTGTTTTTAATATTCTTGAGTGTACAATAACAATTACGGAAGATTCAATGGTGTGTAGGAAAACCATTTTAGATTTCAGCAATCGTTATGTGCTTGTTCAATCCTTTTGGAATATATTAACTGCATTCCTTTTTAAAATAACTTGAGCACTTTTTGATGTGCCTAAATTTTATTCTTGTAGAATACTATACAATTTCTGTATTTATTTATAATAAAAATTTGAGTCAAATTACCTGTTTATTCATAAATAAGTCTAGCAATTTTAACGAAATTAAATTAATATTATTTAAAATATATTTAATCATTTTTCATTTTTACTGTTATTTGTATAATGTTTAACTTTTGTCTCCAAATCCATGGATAGAAAATACATTTTTCAGCATTTTTAATCATATGGAAAACAAATATTGAGTAAAGTCATCAAATAACGCGCTTGGATTGTTACTCTGTTTAGAAAAGGCAATTTCTCCTTCGTTGTGGCTATTTCACTATTTCGATTAAAAATCTTTTTAAGGTTTAGTGCCACCAAGCCAAATAACTGAAGCTTTTTTATTGCAAATTCGCCTTTACGTACGAATTATTCACATTATAAATATGCAAAATCAGCATATTTTGTACCACGAGAAATAAGCTATTTTCTTAAGTTGTGCAAAAATATTTTTACTTTTTTTTTTACCAGTTTAAATTCCCTCAAATCTTAGAAATCATCAAAATTTCTTCTGAAATAATCTTATTTGAATTTTTATACCAATTTTTTCCACCAGCTTCAAGTGATATTAACCACGAAGAAAATATTTCCTCTTGTATTTTTATTTATCAAACCTCTCAAAGTATGACGCAACAATCGAAATCTAATTATTCACTTGGAAGTTTCTAAAACGTAATTACTAAAGAATATGTCCGAAAAAACGTTAACGATGTGTAAATTCACTGATGACAGGATTTTGAAAAAGATTTAAATAAAAAAACGGTGCTTTTATCTCAAACTTTGTTCACCGACGTGTAGAAGGGCTAATGCACGCTAAATCTGTTGAGGTGAAATAAGCGTAGAGTGGAAGTACGGAGAGAAAGTGACAGCTTGGGTGTCGTCCTCGTCACTTGACCATGGTTCAAAATTACGAGGTCCGAATGAGATTGGATTTCTACTTTTATGTGGTTACAAGTGGAATCTGCGGTGGAATGGGTTCATGAGACTCTGAAGCAGAAATACCTCTATCTTTAAACCCTATTTATATTATAATTATAGTATTCGTTTGAGATTAATTTCTTGGTCTGAAATAGCAAAAGATATCTCCAACGAATTTGAATATTTTTTTTCTTTCTGCTGCTTTCTTCCTTAAAGTTTATTAAAAAAAAGACGGGGTCTTAAATGAATCCTCCTTTTCCGATGCTGATTCATATTTTTAAAAAACTGAAGTTCAAGATAAGAGAAAAAATATATCAACTGTGAGTGATCGTGACAATGAAACAAAGGAATTGAAAAACACTTTTTTTTTATCTTCCCTGTCTTTTTTTTCTTTCTTTTGTCTTTGAGTCTGTACCGTGAATTTGCATTCATATTTTTGGAGGATTGGATTATTTCTGATGTATTTATAAGAATACTGGAATAATTTCTTTTTTTTTTCTCCTTCTACTCTTTATACTTTCCTTTTTAACATTTTTAGCTTTATATATTTTTATTATGTAATTTTTTGTTCTTTTATTTCTATTGAACCAATTTTCGTGTTTAAGTTTCCTTCGAGAACTTCAAATATTTCTTTATCCGACGTATAATTCTTTCTCGTCTTTTTTGTCAAAAGCAACTAAAAAGTCTTAATTAATACATATTGCTATTGTTTTTTTCTCAAGCCACCTGATCTTGACAGTGTCAGATCCAGGTCCATGAAATTCATCATAGCATGAGGCTAGATGTGCGCCTGTCGTTGGCCTTAGCCTTGAGCACTATACAGGTGACAGCACGATTTAGCTTGGTTCCTCCCCAATTTTGAGAGATAACATCCTAGGGGAGAATCAGGGACCTCCCACCTCTCTTTCCCCTATCCACCAACTTGACGAGAGTTCTTGCGGCTCGAAGGCTATTTAGAGTACCCCCAGGCCGCAAATGTGTGTGTGTGTGTGTGCGTGTGTGTGTGTGTGTACTATACACTTACGAACATCCATGCCTTCTCCGGGATTCAAACCCAGGCCCTTCGGCACTGCAGACAGCTTCGCTAACCACTAAGGATTTATGTGCCTACATAATTCTTTAAGAGAGGAACGCGACTTATTAAAGATCAATCTTACTGATAGAAATTTTGTAGGTGGATATCCTGACTCCAATCCTCAAATGTGCAGCTTTATAGTGCGACGTAAATATAACTCTCTCTCACTCGAAGCCTCAAACGATTAAATTTTGGAGGTCGATAAGCAAAAAGCCTTTTTCAGAAAATATTCATATAGTAAATAAAAAAAGTGAAGGGATTTTTCAAGGTTATATAAGTTCGAAATCCAATTTGATTCCGGCTCATATGACTGACTCGTTTTGATTGAATCATTGACAGTGGCTTTCACTCACCGCCGTATTCACCGCTAGCTGAGCCGGTTATGAGACTTGGAATCAAGTAATCGAGGTTAAGTGAAAGTAAATCGCCGATTAAAACTTCTTTTCAACACTATTTTCTTAACTCCGGTTGTGGACTGAAATTTTGCACCCTCGTTGGTCAAAATTGAGCCCGAGACTGTGCTTACTACGCAAGCGTTGTTAAATGTAACTCAGTTTCGAGTCGTATCAAAATTTCCTAACCTAACCCACGACAATGAAATTAACTTTGACGTAACCTCGGTTTCCATCCTTCGACTGCCAGTCCAGTTAATAGTGAAGGCGGAGGTAAAATACCGAATATCTATATAGCGCGTGCTGTCCGGCGATAAAAAGTTGAAAAAGCGTAATTGTCAAATCAAAAGATCGCCTGAAATATAAATAAAAACATTGTGGGCGTTCTGAAATGGTGGAGTGAAAGCCATAATGTAACGCAGTGTCATGAAAACAACAAAAGTAAAATCTATTCTGTCTTCATGTTTTTCACCTCCCTCGATCGATCCCCATGTTCTTGACGCTCTGGATAGCCAGTGTTCTCATATTCCTGCCAACATCGTCGATTAAAAGCGTAGCTTTGATCCAAATGTTGAGTAGACTTGCAGTTTGAACACCCTGGTTCACACATTTAATCCTCTCTCAAATGGTGAAATTTGCTGTTAGTCTTAATGAATCCCTCTTCAAGGCACTGGACAGTCAGCGTGGGTCGATGGAACCATATTTAGTACAGAAATCTCTTTTGTTTTATATTTTAGTCGGATCTTCTATTTCAATACGATAAAGAACGAGTTACTGAGCCATTGGCCGCCAAAAGTTAATGAGGTGTACTAATTTATGCTTATAAGGTTTAAAGGTTTTGCAGTTACCTTATGATACAATTTGCAAATTGTAATAAAATTGCAAAATATTCTTCTTAGTGCATCGATTCTCATGTTATAGAGTGAATGCAAAAGCAAATGAAGCAAACAAGAAGATTTACTAATGGCTCAAAATTTTATTGTATTCATACTTTTCGCCTAAGCTCTTCCGGTATCGAAACAATATTCCTTTCCTTGTCAGGGGGCAAGTGTTCACATTTTCATATTTTGGCGACTTATCAATTGAGTTAGACGAGCTTTTCTATGGTAATTTATAAGGTACATCTTCTTGCAGTTAATGCAATCGAGCTTACACAAATCGTATTTTTTTCAAAAGACGCTAGAGCGAAGTTGTTCCTAATGCAGCTATTTTTCAATGTAGTATTTGCGGAAAATTTCATCAATAATGATAATTTTGTTTGACATTCAAATAACCATAAAGTATCGACTTCTGTTCCTTGGAACTATCTTCAACAACAAATTTTAAAGAAAGTTCCTCTGTGAACAAACTCAACACCCCAAAGCCATACGCGGTCCCTCTATCATCACGGAACAAAAAAAAAGAAAAAAAAGAAACGAGTCTTACAGTAGTCGCATATGATGTGTAACATCTGACTTGTTATCATGGTAAATAGGCAATAGTGACTTTAATCCTGAAAGAATTGAATCGGTTATGACTGGAAATAATTTTCTATCGAATAATTATATCTTTAATGAAAATTTTATTTAATTAACACAAGGAGTAATGCAGTTTTTTATCAAAAATATTTGTTATTGTTCAATTTGGGGAAGAGCGGAGACAATAGATTTATGAAAACTAAAGTATGACACATATACTTGTGATTTCAAAGTATTTAAAAATCTTTGAAAAACGGCGTCAATAACAGTACCACTGTTAGTTTTCGAAACATTTCGATTAGTGTTCATTTCGAGCTTGAGTTCATCTTTCAGAAAAGCTATGAGCGGCTCAGCTTCTGGCAAACTGAAGTTAACGTTAAAATCACCACCTAAAATCCTGGGAAGCGAGTGGTAGTTTTTTTTTTTTAAAGCAGAACCACTTTCGGTATACGGTAAAAGTACAAAATGCAGGAAATCTTTAATTTTTTAACTGTTTGATTCGGAGAGATGTATGCGACCACCTAAATGACAAGACTTTCTGGTATGTGCGGTAGTCGGGCGTCTTAATTGCTACTACAGTTGGACCCCAGATGAGGGTAGCGAAGAGACACCGTCAAGCGCATGCTTAAAAATTAGAAATATTAGAGAAAATCAAAAATACCCGTTTACTTAATTAGTTAGTTTTTTTTAATCGAGAAGTCTTTTTTAATCACAATTAAAAATATTATATTGACAGTGACCGGAATTAACCGCAAAGTATGAAAATGATAAGCACTTAAATATTTATTCAAATAATTCCATATTACTTACTCCTATTTTTTTAAGAATGATGAGCTTTGTCAGACGCTTATCCGGAAATATAATTATTAATATATAGTTTACATATATATAAATATATCCTCAGATTTCACACACAACGAGCCCTGAGACTTTGACATTTGAGCATAAGAATCATAAGTTTATTCTGGAGGAAGTCTAATAAGACTAGCTGGTATGTGCGGTAGGCGGGCGTCTTAATTGCTAGTAGAGTTGGACCCCCAGACGAGGCTAACGAAGAGACACCCCAAGCGCTGAATTGGTCAAATCAAACAGCGCGCGCTTCCCCCGACTTCCTGTTACGCATTTCCGTCCCTTTTCACGAAATCACTCCAACAAATATCCAGCAACCGAGAGTAAAGATGTTACACATCAAAAAGATCACTTCGGATTCTTCAAATTTTTCACTCCGCCATTAAAATAAACTGCTTCATCCATTGCCCTAAAAGTGACTAAAAATGCAAATTTAAATAATTTCAGCTTTTTTTTTTCAAATGACTTATCCAAGGACTTGACTGGGATATTTCATCACTTAAAAACCAAAATTTCAGATAAAATAAAGGGAATTGTGTCTTCAACGCAGGATGTGAAATGATAATTGAAAGAAGAGAAAGATTACATCAGAAAACCTTGAGACACTTCAAATTAAGATCTGCTTTCTATACAGGGTGTTGCCGAATTCGACCGACAAATTCAGACAGGTGATAGTAGGCAGCATGAGGATGACAAATCACCATAGGACATGGGGTCACTAATCACATTTTTTTTCCAGAGTAATTCGCAAGTGCAGTTGTGATGTGTGTCTGTTCCTACTTCCCTCTAATCCCCCTTGCCTACTCTCGGACCCGGCTAGATGTGTGGGGAGACCTGAATAATCAGTCGACATGATTCACTAATTATTTTATTGTCACAAAATAATAAACAAGTACAATAATAATCCAATTAAGATTGTTGATCAAAGTAAGAGCGCGGAGGGGAGACCAGATATCCTGGGGATAATATTAACGGACCCTCAACTGATTTCCACGATAACATATAAGCTCAATTTCAATTCTGCCGCGTACTACGAGTTATCCTCAAACTTCTATTTAAATAATGCTTACGATACCTGTACTCTTGTAAAGTCGAAGTCCTACTGTTGAGGCTTGAACGCTTATACTTGATGGATCAATTCCGATCTCCGCTTGAACCTCACTGGGAAATCTTCAATGTACACTTTTACAAACTTAGTTCCGCACTGCAATAACTCACGATCCTCCACTCACTAACTCTCAAAACTTGCGAATACAGAATTTATATAATAAACTTAATTTGCATAATCACGTTTTCTTACCTTCGCTGAAAGTTGGTTGAGAAAAATATTTCCCTAAAAGAATCCCCAAGGAGTTTGTGGAAGGAACCGTATAGATCCGTCACACAGTTATGTCGAGTCGAGTGGAATGAAAAGAGACAATAAGAGGTAAGAAATACATTTATTAGACGTAAAGCATGTTTACAGTTCAAGAAATACATCACAGCTTGACGTCAGGAATACAACGATAAATCATTGTCACAAGTTATGGCATCGCAGCTCATAGCACAGCTGACACCGACGGACAAAGGATTGTTGGAAGCGATCACAAACAAATCTGGTGTGCTAATGATATCAGCAGAAATGAAGACGATCTGTACCATTAGATCCTCCACTGTAGCCACGACATCTCATATAGAAGCGATTTCAGGTGGTCCAAGAAGCAGAGATCCAAGGGATTGATGTCTGGTTAAGCGTGAAGGCCAATCAACAGGTTCATTCTATCTCCCGAGAGATGTTGCATGGAGGTGGTTACAGGGCCGCCGCGTAGGGATGGCAAAATTGTTCACCGCACAAGGGCGCCTGGGGCAGGGGCCGCCAAAATTTATAGTACTTATAATTTTTAAATTTAATGTTACTTACATAAAAGTTGTTAGTAAAAAACTTGCAATTTTGCATGTTTTATTTTTTTTTTAGCAATAAAATAAGATTTTATTTTTTTGAATTTTGTATTTTAATTTAATTTTGTTTTCGTTTCTGCTGATTGTTTTCGTTTGTGTAAAACAAAATTTGATTTCCGATACCAACAATAAAAACACGTTCCGTGTGGAGTTCGAGCTATTATACGGAATGGGTTCAAAGTCAAAGAATTTGTAACATGCAACAACAGGAATTGGGAATGATTTGTATCGGCATAAATTTTTATTCATTTTATGCTGAGAAGATGTTGTGGCTCAACGTATTTGTTTTATTTGTGCTTTTTGTTTTGCAATGAAAATATATGTACATTTTAAAAATTATGTAAATCGCTTGACTTTTCTTCTCCAAATCATATTTGGCTTCATGTATACTGTTATTAAATTGTTCTCAAAACTCGAAATAAAATCTTTATCGCAGCGTTTCTCAAACTGTGGGGCGCGCCCTCCAGGAGGGCGTGATAACCCTACTTTGGGGCACGAACGTATCGCTAAAAATCGAAAACAAAAGATTTAAAATAATTTACAATTTAAAATAATTACAAAGTAAAATACATTCTTATATTATAAAAATAAAATACTAATTTCCACTGATATAATACTCAACACTTATAAATGTATGAGTACTGCACAAAGTATTTGATAATTAAGTTATCAATATCAATTAAAAACAAGTTTTTTCTAGTGACTCCCCTGATCTTGTCATATACAAAATGTTTATCTTGATAAATTGTGCGGTTTATAATTAAAGTCGTATTGTATTGTAGTTAGAAACGCTTCAAGGCAAGGGCCAACTAAGCCCGGGTCCAGCACGTCGCTCTCAATGGGGGCCTCATTTCGTCCTCGACTCCGTGTTAATAAGATCATAATCCGGATAATTTTAATGTCGTCAAATATATTCCCGTACATTCCCTTCGAAAAACAGTTAATTTCAAACTGCATGTCAATTGGCAAAAGTGGTAAGACTGTATTATTATGTGAAGACCGTTGTCCAGTGGCGTAACGTACCCCCCCCCCTTCTCTACCAAGCCCACTTTTACGCTTAGGCGCGCTAGCACATGCCTAGGACGAAAAAAATTTGGGGCGCAAAAATTAAAAGGTGAAAAAAAGAGAAAAAAATTAAAATTACAGAGAACGTGCAACCGCCCAGTGTTTATTAAAAAGCCAATTATTCTCTTTCATTTTATATCTAAATTATCAAATCTTCGTTTCACTATTGGCCAAATTATTATGTAAATCGCTTGGCTTTTCTTCCCTAAATCATATTTTGTGTCATGTATACCTGTTATTAAATTGTTCTCAAATCTTGAATAAAATCTTTATCGCAGTGTTTCTTGAACTGTGGGCGCGTCCCCTAAGGGGCGTGATAAACCCTACTTGGGGGGGAGTGCGAGCATATTACGAAATATCAAAAATAAACATATTAAAATAATTATCAATTTAATAAAATAATTTGCAATTTAAAATAATTACAAAGCAAAATATATTCTTATATAATAAAAAAAAAATGAAATACACATTCAAACTGATATAATACGCACTATTTATAAATGTATTTGATAATTAATTTATCAATATTCAATTAAAAACAAGTTCAGTAATTACTAGTGACTCTCTTGGGCTGGTCATATACAAACTTTATTTACAAAACTTAATATTTATCTAATTAGTGCGTTTATAATAAATTGTATTTCATCGTAGTTTTACCATCAAGTACATTATAATTGCATTCAGTACATTGTTTGTAAGAAGTGGGGCGCAATGAAATTATGACTGAAAACTGGGTCGCAAATATTGAAAGTTTGAGAAGCACTGCTTTATCATGATCTACACACTCTTTTTCGTATCATGAATTTCTTTTAGATTCTAAGCAGGATATCTATACACAAGGGCAGCCGAATTTACGATTTCTTTCAAATTTAAGATATAAATATAAAAGTTTGAAACATAACTGTAATCGTCGCGAATTCAATTGAAAGTAATTTCGAATTTGTAGGGATTTCACATAAATTCTTTCCGTTGTTTGTCAGTGTTGCGAACTTTACTTATTGAAAAGTTCTTGTTATTTTCAATATTTCCATTTTTTTTTATAGACTGTTATTTCAAAATAAACTTCAAGTTCCATGAAACTCTTACCATACTTATTATTACATCTTAAAAACCTACACAGAAAGCAATTC
>BMAO01004141.1:17714-39539 GCA_019973975.1 Trichonephila clavata
TTCTTAGCATCTTCACGAACCAATCCAAATACAGATGATGTAGTAAAAAAACTGCAAATTCAAAAGCCACATTATTTATTTTTATTTTTTTGCATTTTCATTGTATAGAATTTGCATTTAAAAATATGTTTTTGGTGTAAATTATCCATAATAAACCTACAAGTAACATTTTTTCACTTTTGCATATTGTTTAGTTTGGTGGAAAAGTTGGAAGTGGCACGCGTAACTTCTTTGTATCAGATTGTGGCACGCTTCCCAAAAAGGTTGGCCACCCCTGATCTATACAATAAAAAAGACAATCACATTATATCATTACTTTCACCGTCACTTTCCACATTGCCCATGAAATATGGTGTATGGATGCAAAACCTCTGTTTCTAAATAGGTAAGGTAAATTTCTCAAGGTCTATTACTTATAACTAATAACAAAAATAATATCGCAAAGATGAATAATTTATTATTAAGAATTATTTATACATGTTAAAACATATTACTTTGGTATACACTTTTGCATGTATAGATAGCAAGTATTAATATCCCTGATCCAATATATTTATTAATATTAGTGAGTGAGTCAGTGAATATTAACGTCCCACTGTTCAGCTACACGAGGGCTTTTGGGGACGGTCCGCGTAATTTTGAACCATGGTCAAGTGACGCGGACGACACCTGAGCTGGCACCCCTCTCTCCTAACTAACTCACCACACCACGGGAGGACGTTTGAGCTCTCGACAGATTTTACGTGCATCGCACCCCTACACGGCAGGTCTTCAGTGGTACTAGGATCGAACTCATGACATGCTAGCCACGATCCGATGCTTAGACAACTTGGCTACCGCGGCCACTATTTAATATTAGACACTTACCTGCAATAGAAGTGTACAGGTATTTTCTAAATTCGTTTGTTCCAAAAGTATGAATCAATTTTCTTTACCAAAAATTTTATTAATAAAGTATGATATAAAGGCACCGTAATACATTTTATTAGACTGCATCAGATGAATAATATACGAAGCATGTAAATCTTATTCTTCATAAAATAAAAAAAACTCTGTTTTTTTGGAAAAAGCTCTATTATCTTAGAAAATATTATAAAAACTACGGATGAAAAAAAAAACTCCTCACATATGAGCATTTGAAAATATTATATATCGAAATGTTTATGTGCTATTCATCCATAATTAGCAAATTTGTTTCTCTTGTGTAATTTTATTATAATAAATCGCAACAATACTCAATTATCTCTAAAAAGATTTTTTGTACTTTCTCTGAAACATACAGCTTATTTCTTTTGAAATTATGAATAATTTTCTACCATCTGTCTTAAATTTTTCTTTTGATATATTCGGAAATATACCTGTTTTTAGAAACTTATCTAAAAAAAAGAAAGAAAAACTCATTAAAAACAAAAATATTAACAGCTAAGGTATGTGTGAGCTATTTTCATGAAAAATTTTATATCATTGTATATGTTTGAATTTCCCCCCTGTGTCTGTACTTTATAATATTTAGCATTTTTGATAGTTATTCCTTCGAGCAAAATAGTTATGTCTTTTCAGAACTTCGAAATAGTATTGTGCATATCTCATTACTAGGTACCATTTGAAATATTTAGTAGTTCCATTTTTCGAATAATTTAATACTTGCTAGTGTTTCAAATCTCGAACATTAACAATACGTTAAATAACTAATTGCATTTTTATAAAAAAGTTTTCCGTGCAATTATAAGTAAAAAAAATATAGTGATATATTTTCAAATAAATTTACTCAACATTTATCACAAGTAAAAATGTTTTCATTGCACTTAAGATTGTTAATAATGTTACACATTAATTTTATAGCAAAGATTCAAGCACATTTTTTTCCCTTCGTTATTCAATTTTATGCGAACGCGAGGAAAATATGAAGAAATACTTTTCAAATTATACTATGTAGATTTTATACAGAACTTTTTTGATTGAATTCCTTTGCATTTCTTTGTAATTGCAAGCTTATTTCGAATAATATTTGATTCAAATTATTTTATGATGGATCTGATTTTAAATGTGATATCAATATATTTAAAATCTTTATAATGTGTAAGAAATTTTTTATCTTCATTTTGGTGAATAATTAAATGACGAAGCAATTACTGATGTTTTCAGTACAAATATAAATCTGTGTTTAACAACTAACACATATAGAATGACAGAAGTGTTTATGGAAGGTTTCGCGGCACAGTCTTTCAAGATCGCCTTGATTCTACGCTCAAGCTTTTACACAACATTCTTCTCATTGTGTCAAACTTACAAAACTGCTTTTTCTAAAACCTTTACATGAAGACCACTCCCTCGAAACATCTGGAACCGTACGTATCCCAAAATCAGGGATTGGCAGCAAATAATTCATTGCTGAAAGATAACCAAATAACTGAACTGCTTCCACAGCTGTATCTTGAAAGTTCAACCTACTTTTATGAATTTGGCGATTTAGTTTTGAGTTTGACGAGTAAAAATATTAAACCATTATATCTCATTTGGAATAATCCAATTATTATTCATCGTACATTGCTGCAATGAAAATAACATCAATTAACTAAACATATATACGTAAAAATAAATATATTTTAATCCTCGAAACGATTTGTTAATGTTTGTATTTTGCGCTTATAATTGCCTCAAGCATTTTTCTTTTCTTCCCGAAATTTATTAAGGTAATATGGTACCCTAAAAATCATTAAACTGTCGAAAAATTTTTTATTGGCTTATTTGATACCCCGAATCTTTATAAATATGCCTGCAAAATTTCAAAGCTTTACCTGCATTTTTCATAAAGTATTGGAGCAATGTTTGATGCTAAACAGCAACTACCACGCCTACATTTCAGATTATCTGCTAGAAAAGAGCCTGATAAAAAATGAATTAATTATTTTTCTAATGCGCATCAATGAGATTGACATTATACAAGCAGTAATAAATCATTTTAAGAAAGAATTGTGCAATTCATGCAAAAATTCTAGTTTGTGAATTATTTACTGGGGGGGGAGATCAAATGGATTTGGTCAAGATTTAAAAGGTGTGCGTGCTTTTTATATTATTATGAATGAAATTAAAACTTCAAAACGGATACTCCCAAAGCACAAATACTAAATCTCATTTTGATAACTCAGGTAATTAAAAATCTAATTCGCAAGAATAGAAAAACTCCCCCATTTTTATATATATTTGTTTTTGGTGATATATATATATATCCCATGTGTGCGAGATTCAATACTTTTATTATTAAAATATTTTAAGATATTTATTTAAACAAATGCACATATACAGTTCTTAGATTTTGATGTATTTTACCTATAAATTGTTATTTGATTTTGCTTTTATTCGTGTACAATATTTAACATGCGAAGGCTTTTAAAATCATGAAAATAAAAAATAAAGGCATAAACATCTTTT
Organism: Trichonephila clavata; assembly: GCA_019973975.1. Classification (NCBI taxonomy): domain Eukaryota; kingdom Metazoa; phylum Arthropoda; class Arachnida; order Araneae; family Nephilidae; genus Trichonephila; species Trichonephila clavata. The sequence goes on from BMAO01004141.1 coordinate 21,147, forward strand.
GTACATGTTGTGCATTAGCTCTGAGCGTGGAATTAGCTCTGAAGTGTATGTATTTTTTTTTTTTTATGATTATTAAGATAAAGTTTTATGAAATATTGATCTTTCATTAGTTTTTTTCTATATATTTATTATGGCAGTATACTGTTTAATTGTTCTACATTTGTGCAATTTTTTATGGTAAGTAGTTTTAAATAAGCTAATTAACATTTCATAAAAGTTTCAGACTATTCGATGAATATTATATCATGCTATTCATGGAATGAAAACTTCAAACTCATATTTCTCCATGTTGAATTTTTGTACATATACTGTTATTCAAAACCCTAAGGCCTTTTTGGTAATTGAAGTATGGGTTTGAAATTTTTTATACATGTTCTGAAATGTATATTTTGTAAAACTGTGCATAGGATTAGCTCTAACATGTGTGTGTTTAGTACTTTTTCTAAAAAATTTCAAAATCAAAATTAATGTTTTTTTGGGAATTTTTGGAAGTTTAACTATAAAAAAATTAATAAAAAATTAAAGAGCAGCAGCAGAAAAAAAAACCCATGCACAGTTTTATGTAGTATATTATAAGGTACTTGGAAAAAAAATTTTGAAAAGAAAAGAGCCATATTTAAAAAAAGCCTTAGGGATTTAAAAAATGCTTAAAAAAGGTAAAAAAATTTAAATTTTACAAAGATTTTGCAATGGAATTATTATTAAATATTAACATTTATAAAATGCAATTAAAACCAAATATCAAATATTAAAAGTAAAAAAGATTGTGAAGATGGTACCATATCGCCTTAAGAGCGTATGTAAGTTAACAGTATTTAAAATTGAATGATTAGGTCTTGAAGCAACACAGGCTCCTAATTTCATGGTATTCAATGGTTATTTTATGCATTGTTTTTTATATAATTGAGCATATTTAATAAATATTTTTATTTTATTGTTAATTGAAGAATTTAGTTTAATGATTAGGAAGCCAAAAGTACCGAGAAACTTCGGATATTTATCGAAAAAATTCTAACAAATAATTAATTTTATTGTTGCAATGAACATAAAATCATTTCGCTAAAACAATGTTTTTTTCCCCTTCTTTCTTTTTAAACCTAGAAACGATTTATAAAGGTCTATATTTTGTTTTTATAAATGTTAAGCTTAGGGTACATAGTGATCTCAGTAAGGAAGTTTATAATTTGTTTTTTTAGCCCAAATCTTATCAGGTATATATTTATGTGCTGACAATGTTTTAAATTGATCGATTGGGTCATGGAGCAACACAGGTTTCTAATTTTACTAATTTCATGGTATTCAATTGTTATTTTATGCATTTTTTATACTAAGCAAATTTTTTAAACATTTCTTTATTTTATTGCTGATCAATAAACTGTGTGTGAATCCAATAGTTAGATATTAAAAGAACCCCGAAATTTCAGAGATATTTATCGGAAAAATTTTAATAAATAAAGTATTGTTTGAATTCTTTTTTATAATCATCAGACAAATCTTTAAAAAACATGCCCAGCCTTTCCAAAATTTTTATTAAATCCCGTCAGAATTTATTAAAAAATGTACAACTCTTTCTAATATGAGATTGTTGTGATCGTTCCTGAGTTTCTCTCAATTTACTATCAAGCAAATTTTGTCTTGTTACACACATCCGAGCCTGTTTTAATAAATTCATTTCTTTCATTCATCTCACAATAATTGAAATATATCATTAGAATACTAAAGTATATTATTGCGAATCTTTTATTTTGCAGCAATATCTTCTTTAATTTTAAATAAAACCCTTCCAAGATTAATAGTTCTACGGAATTTCACCATTTTACTAAAATAAAATATTAGTATAATAATATAAAATTATTTTAACACATTTTTTTAAAAATCAGAACGATGTGATTGTCAAAAAGATCACCAAAGAAAAATAGAAGTCTTTATGCAAGTTTGAATAAGTAATAGTAGCAATTGAGACAGAGACATTAACAAACTTTTTTACGAGGTCCAATAAAAAGCTATCTTTCTATTTTAATGCGACTGATTTAATCTATCGATGTAAGATCGCTATTTGTTATGTGAAGGCTCAATTCATCAATTAGCTGCAGGTTTTATATATTTTGAAGACTTTCAGAAAGTTAGCACATCTGGAAAATTATTTTTTAAATAGTAATACAAAAGTATAAATCGCGAAAATATTGAAGTATTAATAGTATTTAAAAAAAATTAATATTTGTTAAGCTGAGTATCAAGCATTATAAAAATAACTAGCAAAACCAAGAACTAAGTTATATTTTTATCTGAAAACCCTCTTAGGATTCTAGTATAACTTATGTGGTTGAAGGAAACGATTTTGATGAACTTAGCTACAACAGAATCATTTATTATGGAAAGTAGCAAAGAAATAATTGACTTACATAATATTTCTAGGATTCCAAAACTGAATGAATACTTTATACCTTTTTTTAAAAAAAGAAATACAGTTTCCTAATTTTCTTTACAAAACATGTACTGTTAAACGTTTTTTTTCTAAAATGTATTTATGTTGCATGTAAATGTTAAAATTTTAATATAAATAACTATGCAGCTAATGATTGTTTACTTATGGAACTTGTAAAAATTATGAAAAATCAACTATACAAGGTTTTTCGATTTAAGAAAAATTTATTACTTGTACCGCTTTGACATAAGATGGAATGCACCACTCTTTAAGCTACTTTACTGCACAAACCATTGTATTTTTCAAATGGTTTTGGATTATACCTACTGTATTAAAAAGTGTTGTGTAACTAATATTGTTGACAGTCTTAAAAAAAGTAGACAATTGATTGCTTTTAAAACTAAATAAAATATTAACTTATATTGCATTTCCCATCATATAAATATTACTTACTAATTAATTACATTACACAATCTTTAATGCTTTAGAAAGTCTTTCACAACTGTGATGCAATTATAATGTATATGTCACCACAGCTGAAAATCCCATCTAGCACTCTTTAAGATCGAAAAGTCATTCAAGACTTTCAGAGATGTAAGAATATTTACTTCATTCATCTGGTTGATACACAGAACACATATAAAGCAACCTGAAAAACTATAACTATTTAAAGTATTTATAAAACAAATAGTATATCAAAAACTGGTCCATTACTGGACAAAAAAATAAATAAATCCTTATTAGTACATCTATACCATAAAAAAGGCAATCACATTATATCATTACTTTCACTACCACTTTCCTCATCGCCCATGAAATGTAACATATGGATGAAATACCTGTTTCTAAATAGGCAAGGCAGATTTTCAAGGTCTATTCCTGTATAACAAGCAGCACAAATATTATCAAAATGATGAATAATTTATTATTAAGAGATATTTACACATAAGTTAAAACATATTACTTACTTTAGTATATACTTTTGCTTGTATTATCACCTGATTCTATATATTTTATATTAAAACACTTTCCTGCAAAAAGTATACGTATTTTCTAAATTCGTATGTTTTAAAAGTATAAATCAATTTTTTTGAATAAAATTTTATTAAGAATGAATGATATAAAAAATTACCATATTACCATCACTTTCCAAAATTTGTGTGGTAACATTAAACTGCAATGGAATCTCTATCCTGCATGATTTTTAAATTATATGCTTCTAATATACTGTCATAAAGCCATTTGTGACAAAAATTTGGTTATTTTTGATAATTACTTACCTCCTCATCTGATATAAAAATATACAACAACTTTACCCCATAAAAACATAGCTAAATGTCTTGGAAAACATAAAACAACTCCACTACAAGCATATATCAGGTGTTAAAGATACAGTTAAGTTTTTTTTTTGCAAATAGTTTTTGAATTGAGTAATGCTGACTAGACTGAGCTTGAATGTTTTCTTTCTTGACAACTAAAAAAAGAACATCCCAGAGTTTTCCTTTTTATTTTTATATCCCTAATAGTTGGCTTAAATATTTACTGCTAGTTTAAATGCTGATTGGGAGGTAGGTACATGAGGATCAGGTAAATAATTCTTTAGTAATTACCTTTTACCTTTCTTTTACTGAATTGCATGTTGAGACAATTGTTCCTGAACTATTTTACCTTGCAATAAACAATTTAATACTACAAGTAAAAGTTCAGTCTCCTGGTTTTTCTTATGTCATTACATATTTCTTTGGCGGAAGACCCCACGCCACACTTTCTATCTGAGATATGGAAAGAAGTATATTCAATAACATGGAATCTCTCAAACAATTTAAGAATGAACTTAATATGTTTACATGGTGCATGATTATCTGAGCATTCACATGTATACCAAGCTGAACATGATAATTTTACACACCTGTAATGGCATTGATCACAACCTCTTTCTGAAATGCTTCCATAATCTTTTTAACTACATAAAATACATCTCCATTAGTCTGCAATTTTACAAACCAAGAATTTGTTGCCTGGTCATAAATATCTGTCAGGAATCTTTAATTCATTTTGAAATGGAAATAGGTTGTGAGGATATAAACTGGGGAGAGTATCATTTAAAATTCTATAATGTGCTAAATATGTGTCATGCTGTATTTTCAACAAACTATCTGCTTGACAGTTAAATTTTCATTTTAAAATAATTGGACATTCATGTATTGTGAAAAGATTAACAATATATATTTTTATCAGTATTGGCATGTAGAAGTAGATGATGTGACTTATACTATTAGTAGGCTGAATTACAATAATTATCATTAAAATATTTATTGAAAGCAGGCTTTTTATCAGTCGATGCAATTTTAAAATTTTCCATTATTTGTTTACATCTTATTGAACTTATTCCTTCCAAAAGAGCTACTAGAGAAATTTCCTTCGCATTTCAAAATTGGAAAACAAGATCATTTAACCATTTCTTCCAAGTGCATTGAAGGTGCCAATTGCAAAGCCGAACACTATTCCGAAATATGTTTTAAAAGCATGTGAAACTGTTTGGTCATCATTGGCCGTAATGCAATTAATTTTTAACTGGGCACCCTTTCTCTCAGAATGTTGAAACACAATACATATTTCCTGTATTTAATTTATTAGTAATAACATGAGCAACAGAGTAAAGCATTCCTTATTAGTCAAGTACAATTAAACTTCTATTAACCGAATACATATTCTAATACAGAAGATTTTTCAATACCCATTTCAAGATTAGCTTTCAATACCCAGTTCAAGATTAGCTTTAATGAACTCTATACAAGTTTTATAAACCAGTTGAAATGCTTGATTATGCTTTGAAAAATATATTACACTGATCCCTTAATAGTCTTTATAAAGAGTGATTCTACCAAGATATTCCATTAATAATTGGAATATAGAATCTTTGATATTTCTACAACTAGTTTTTCTTTTATATGTCTAGGAAGCTTCACATGTTAGCAAATGTGTTAAATATCTAAATCTACAATTTCACTCATGATATGGAAAAAGTTAAGGGAAAGTTAAATCTAAACATATTGTGTTAATCTTTACATGTGATTCGTATAAAATTTTTTGAGGTAGATAATACATTCTAATAATGATTTTTTTCTTACTTTAATTAAATAAATGTATTTTCTTATTAAGAATAGTGTTATTACCTTTGGTTGGATCCTAGCAGGGCACCCTTCTTTTACAAGAAGGCCTCCAGAAAATTTGTATTTTCTATTATTATTATCACAATCATTTAAAAATTTAGAAAGACAATTTACCTCATATATTTACGCTAATTTTTTATAACAATCAATAGAACTTTCGATTTAACGACAAGAAAAAGTTTTACACTCACGATATCAGCCAAGTGGGCAATCACACAGCAGGAACTAAAAAAATAATGAATCTCCTACAATGGTAAATACCTGGAAATTTTAAAACGGATTATTAAAACATTATAAATAATCAAAGCATAAAATTTTACCATTCACGTGATCGGATAATCGAGCTTTCACACGGCAGAAGCTAGAAAGTCGATGAACTGAAAATGTTAATTATTATATCAAATCAAAGCACAAAAAAAAAAAAAAAATACAATATAAAAAGAGTAAAATAATAATAATTCAAAATTATGAATCAAAGTTTCTAGTTGTTCACCCATAAGTTAGAAATTCCATAAATCAGCAAATATGTTAAAATGATGGAAAACTTAACAGGAAATTAACACAATATAAAAACTGCAAAAAAATTTAACAATTAAACATTACAATTCAAAATTATAAAATACCAAATGAATAAATCTCGCCGCTAGAATTTCATTTACGAACCTTTCAGCACGTGCTCTATAGCAAGAATGATTTTAGTAGGTTCAATTAAGCCAACGATGAACTTGGCGATTTTCAAAAAGAGGCCAAAAATATCAAAGTAACCCATCCTTGTTTGTAGATTATAGGAATATGTGCTGCCAACGAAATTGCGCATTACACGTCCGGTCTTGTTTGTTCCTTTTATCTGTCTCTATCCACGTTGCATACTCCCACCTTGCCAAGTGAAACTGAAAACTTTGCAATCTAAAATAAATTAAACTTTAACCATGCAATACATTGTATAGATATATATGACACTTAATTCCTCCTAAAACTTGAAAATAAGTTCACAAGTCCAATTTGTGAGGAATTTTTATGGTCCTTCCCAATCTGGTTTTGGTAGGGGGTTTCTCCTCAGAATTATCAATACTTTCAACAGGAGAATCGAGAATATAATCAGTTGGTGAATCCGAAACATGGTTAGTAGATGATTCAGGAGTTTTCTCAACAGGTAGGCTGTCTTTTCCTGAGGCTTTTAAAACACCAATTTCAGTTTTAGCTGATACTTCCACAATGGATATAGCCTTTGGAAAAGACGAACCCTCTCACCATGGGAGATTCTAATTCTAGCTACTCTGGGAGCTCCATCCTTGTCAGGATAAACCTCCAAGACAACACCAAGAGGCCAGTCAATTCGTCGCACATTGTCATGCCCAATCAGCACAACATCGCCCACTTCTAAAGCATCATTTCTCCTTGTCTCTCTGTGGACCAGAAGAGCAAGATATTCAATTCTGAACCTTTGTCTCAGATCTTCACGCATCTTCTGCAAGTATTTGGGGCGTTTTACTAATGAAGATTGATCTACTTGATCTAAATCAGGAGTTTCACAGTTGCTATTTCCGTGAATGAACATTGCTGGGGACAAAGGTAACAACTCATTTGGATCTTCGTGTATGTATGTCAAAGGTCTAGCATTGATTATTGACTCACAACCACATAAGATGGTCAGGAGTTCTTCATAATTTACAATAGATTCCCCTAACACTCGACGCAGAAGCTCTTTGAGCATTCTCACAATACGCTCCCACCATCCCCCCTACCATGCTGCTGTGGGTGGAATAAATCTCCAAGTGATTTTCTGGGCAGTTGAGTACACCACAATTTTATCCCAATCTACTGTTCTTAGTGCATTATTTGTTCCTACAAGGTTAGTACCGTTGTTACTGTATAGTACTGAAATCCTGCCTCTTCTCGAAATGAATCTTCTCAAGGCTTGAATGAAGGTATCAGTAGTGAGTGATTGAACTAGTTCAAAATGCACAGCCCGGTAGACAGCACAGGTAAACAAAACAATCCAGGCCTTCGCTTTTGACTTAAGATAAAGAGGACCGCATAGTCTACACCTGTTACTTCAAATATCTTTGTCTGAGTAACTATCTCTAAGCAGTGGAGCAAAGGGCACTTCAACATGCTTAGCTTTATAACGTTTGCAAATCACACACTCAGAAAGAACTTGCTTTACTAATCTTTTGGCTCTAACTATCCAAAATTTCTCTCTAAGCCGTGCAAATAATATTGAAAAACCTGCATGCATTGCTTTTACATGCTCTTCTCGAATTAATTTCACTACAACATCATTGGCAGGTAAGAGAATTGGGAACTTGAAATCTTCCTTCTCATAACTGTCAGCCAACTTGGTTCTTATTCTCAGAAACCCATCTTCATCTTTAAAGGCTTCCATTTTAGCAAGAAGTCTCTCATCTTGAAAAGCATTTGACTGCAGGGACTTGAAAACCAAAACCTCTGCTCGTTTGAATTCTTCATAGCTTAAGCTTCCCTTTAACTTGGTTGCATTTGAAACGTTATGAATGAAACGTAGAATCCACGCTACTACTCTGTTGTTTCTACTATAGGTGGAAAAATGATCACTCTTAATATCGGTTGTTTGAACATTCATTATAGAGGTCACGATAGCTCTTCTTTCTTTATTCACTTCAACCTCATTGACATCTACTTCCACATCACTAATAGGCCATTCTTGAGGCGAGTGATACAACCAACTGGGACCTTCCCACCATTTCGAGCTGCAAAGCTGCTTTGCTGAACACCCTCTACTTGGGCAGTTTGCAGGATTCAGAGATCCAGGAACATGTCTCCAGGCTTTGACAGGTGTCAGCTTCCGAATTTCTTGAACACGGTTGTAAGCAAATACACGCCACGGTTCTTCTCTCTTCAACCAAGCTAATACTGTAGTAGAGTCTGTCAAGAAATAAACGTTGTCTGTTGGAAACTCTTTCAAGACAGTTGTAGAAAGACGAGCAGATATAGCAGCACCAAGAAGTTCCAGTTTGGCAATTGTTGTTTCCTTTTTTCCACATGGTGCAATCCTAGTTTTACTCTGTACCAGTTGTATGTGTACAGTGCTTCCAATATCAACGCGTAGGAAAACAACAGCAGAATAGGCAAATTTGCTTGCGCCAGGGAAAAAATGTAACGAAATATGCTGAAATCCACTATCACAGTGTAACCACCTTGGTACTTGAACATGCTTTAAGTATTCCAGCTCCTTTAGCCATTTCAGAAAATCTTGACTTGTTTTTATATCTACTTCTTGATCCCAACCAATTTGAGACTTCCACAAACATTGTAGCCAAAGTTTTGGTAATAGCAACACTGGACCAGTGATCCCCAAGGGGTCAAAAACTTTGTGTGAAGCAGCAAGAATATTTCTTTTTGTGATTGCCCCTTCCATTAGTTCTCTCAAATCTGGAATATTTAATGATAGGGTATCACAATGTCTGTCCCAAATCATTCCCAGGACGATTGTAGGACTTGCTATGGGATCAGATGGGATAGAGTGCTCCCACCCTCTTAAGTCAAATTTTCTTTCAGCCATGATCTCCGTGGCTACATCAATAAATCGATCTAGCTCTGACTGAGTTTGGACACTTGCCAAACAATTGTCCACGTAATAGCTGCTCAACAATTTTTGTACAATACACTCAGGGTATTTCCCATGGCCTTGCTTTGCTTCTTCTAACTTTTTCTCCAAGTGGTACTGGATTGTTGATCCAAGTAAGAATGGGCTGCTGGAGACACCAAACACCACTCGGCAATGCCTTATAATGTATAAGCTCGCCTTCTTCACTGTGCCACAAAAATCTCAAGAAATTTCGATCCTGCTCATAGAGGCTTATTTGCAAGAAGGCTTTCCGTATATCAGCCGAAACACCAAATCTATACAATCGAAATCTTGCTAACATTGAAGGGATCAATTCAATCAAGTTTAAACCCTTTTCCAAACAGTCATTGAGGCTAACCGCTCCCTTTTGTTTTGACGAAGCATTAAAAACGGGCCTAATTTTTGTAGTACTGTTCGGCTTCTCCACATGTCGATGGGGCAGATAGTGAGATACAGACTTCAATTCTTCTTTGGGGACTTCTTCGATTATGCCTTCTCGTTTCCATTCCTTAAAGACATCACCATATTCTTTTAACAAGTTTTCCTTCTTCAGCTTATGGGTTGTCACTTGTAACCCTTTAAATGCCAAATTAAAGTTGTCTGGCAGAGGTAAATGATTGTCAAGCCATGGTAGGGAGACAAGGAATCGCTCTTCTTCATCAACCTTGACAGTTCTTAAGAAGTGCTCCATTGAGGCTTTATGAAGCTCCTCTTTGGTTTTTTTGTTCTGAAGGATCTTGTATATCCCCAAGGAATCCAATCTCCACAACTGGGAGATATCCATCTCTTTCACAAATAGGGAGACCACCAGCATATCATTGCATGAAGAAATCTCACTATTAGGTACTTTACCTGACAGAGTCCATCCAAGTATTGTCTCCATGGCAACAAGCCCACAGGATAAAATTCTGCGCTGGCCAGTCATGAGCTTTCCGATTACGTCTGATCCAAGAAGCACTTGTACAGATCGTGACTCTTCCCCTACATCTGATAACTGGATCTTCATTTCATTAAGTTCTGAAATCCAAGAACCTGGAGTGACCAATGCAATGTTGTCGCATATAGATGTCTGATCTAATGCTTCCAGGTTACATGTAACACTATTGTCTTGATTTCTTAATCTTATTCTATAACAAGTATGTTCACACTTGTCAGATTTAATCCCCCCAAACAATGAATGCATCAGAATTTCCTTTCTGAGTGGGATATATCCCATCTTTTCAACTACATTTTTTAATACATAAGACTTTTGTGGCCCAGAGTCTAGAATTGCCCTAACTGGGATTTCTTTGTTACCACACACCATTTTTAACTTCAAAGTTTGGAGAAACACCCTGGGACAAGAAGTGTTGTTGGCCATATTAACTTTAACTTTTGGACCCTTATTTTCACTCCTGTTTTGTATCTTGATTCTTAGCCTTTAGAGATTCACACATAAGTGGGACATGCTTTTTACCACATATTACACATCTTAAATATGTCTTACAAGAACGAGCTGTATGCTTTGGTCTTAAGCAAGCAAAACAACATTGCTTCTATCTTAAAATATTATGCCTTTCAGCCAAACTCATGTCCTGAGCTTGAAAACAGTCTTGGCTCGAGAGTTTCACAGTACAAAAAACACATTCCTTCTTCACTTCCTTTGAAGCTGTAATTAATAAATTGGCAGCTGTGGGTATCTTTTTCATTGGAAAATTTCTTACTTTTTTCTTAAAAGATTGTCGATTTTCATCTACACCCAAACCAAAACCAGCCATAGCCAAATTAATTCTTTCTTCTCCCTCCGTTTCTGCCTTGAGGAAAGTCATTAAATTGGTTAAACGTTCTTTAGCATCTGTTGAGGCTGCTGAAGTTGCACTTCTATTCCCATGCTTTCAAAAAGTCCTCTTGAAAACATGATTCAACCATGGGATAAAGAATTGAAGCACATTTTTCATTGTCACTCCTAAAGTCTCTTAGATAAGATTCGAGTTTATCATACAGAGATGTCATTGATATTTTTTCCTGTTTCTGCACCTAAATTATGAGCTTTAACAATTCACGAACATAAACCTCCCACTAATAGATCATCTCTACCAAATCTCGCTTTTAAGCTTTCAACTGCTTTTTGGCATAATTGGCTGCTGTTGCCGGGAAACTCTCTACCACTTCTCGGTCTCGCGATCCATTTACCAGTAGCTTGAACAAGACACTGAAATTTGTTCTCGGGCGCGATTTCATCATCGTCATGGATATGTTGAAATTGGCACCAAAATTGTAGCCAATCTTTAATATCGACACTAAACTGTCTAAATTCTAATTTTGGCAGATTAAATTTCTTTTTAGCGCCAGATATATTAGTATTTTGAGACTCACCAGAAACTGGCAATGTTGCCTTGATTCTCGCCAACTCCAGTTCGTGTCCTGTTATTAAAAGCTTTTATTTAACTTACAATGTATGTATGTATGTAATTTGTTCGGGTGGAATCTTGCAACTCAATTTTGGAGCTGATACCTTCACCGCATTGAGCTAAAATTTTGTATACACGTTTAGTTTGGATGACAATGCATGTTTTGACCATTTATATTCCGATATTGCAATTAATTAAAAAGATATTAATTAAAAACGTTAAAATAGTTTTGGGCGCCAACCTCGATATATCTGCATTGTTGTAATAATGTTATTGTTACAACAATGACAAAAGTTGGCGACGAAAATCGGTTTTCAGCCAAACTGGAATTTTATAACGTTGCGCTATTGATTGTATTAATTAACTTTGTTTAAAAAATAATTACATTTCTACAACGTAAAAATAATCTAATTTCTACAAAGTATGCAATTTTTTTACAAATTTCTATCTATTTTCTTGGATTTAAATTCAAAACAAAAAAAAGTAGAGCTATTTTTCAAGTAGATTGGTACATTGTACACCTTTCTCAACGCTGCCAAGTTGAACTGAGATGGAGTATTGTAGAAATTCTTTAATAAATTTATCTAATTTTAATCTATGAAACTCAGACAAAAAATAATTACAGATTCGGAAAGATAATTTATTTCGTCCCGATACGGTATATATATATATAAAATGTTTTTTTTAAATACTATTTGTATTTCTTTCGATTTTTTTTAAATAAGTCAAAATGGATGCGTTTTTATGAAAATAATGTCTAAATCTTTGCGCATGATTTTTTTTTTGTTATTTTTTTTTTTGTTTAAATGAATTGGCATTCCGTACTAAAACAGCTCATGCTTTGCTTTTTTAGAATCAGTCATTTAAAAAATAAAATGCCGAAAACTTTTTTTCAAAGATTTTTCAAAAAATACTCAACATTTTAATTAAACATTTAATAACTTCGTCATTTATGAAGAAAATCTCATTAAAACTTTTTTTTTGTGTAAGACAATATTACCCAAGATCTGAACGACGATTGAAAAAATTGCTTAAAAATTACGGATTTAGGAAGAAAAAAAAATTTTTTTTAGTCTAGTAACCTTTTTGCGAAAATTCATTTTGCTAGACTGTTCGAAAATAACCGGCAAACAGCTAGCAACCATAATGCGTTGAATGAGAGGAACAGACTGAGAAACCTGTCCAGTGATAACTAAAAAATAAATTAAAAAAGTACAAAAACTTTTTTAAAAACAAGCTTTTATTTAAACGCGCTAAAAAGACTAGAATAAATTTTTCTTTAAAACTTTTTTTACTATCAACTTATAGCGTTATTACACAATTTATATGATATAAAAGCTTGTCGCGAGATTTACCTCTACATATAAACAAGTAAATTAAATAACTTGATATGATTGATTTTAATTTTTAAAAATTTCAAACTAAGTAAATAAGAGTACTTTAATCTCGCGACGAGCTTTTATATCATATAAATTGTGTAATAACGTTATAAGTTGATGGTAAAAAAAGTTTTAAAGAAAAATTTATTCTAGTCTTTTTAGCGCGTTTAAATAAAAGCTTGTTTTTAAAAAGTTTTTTTACTTTTAATTTATTTTTCCACTTTCTTCATATTCTAGCTGTTTTAATCTTTCAGCTTTTTCAAATTCTTCTTTCAGTTTTCGCTCGCTCACGGACGTTACTAAAATATTTGTCACAAAGTCTGGATCATCCAGATACTCTTTGCTTTTCAAAATAATGTCTTTCAGTTCCAAATGTTTTACCTTATCTGGAAATATCTCTCCAATTTCCTCTGCCACAAACAACAAGTCCTCTTTCAAAAAGCCCTTAGCTGCTTTAAATATGTTTGCCATGTTTGTTTCCAAAAACAAAGTCATGTCACAGACGCCAGAAATATAAACAATGGCAATTAAATTAATGCGGACGCCTTTTTCTACACTCAAATGATCCAAGGGATCTCCAGATGAGTGATATGTTCATAAAAAAAATACCTTTTTAATTTTTAGAATCTGGAATACCCATTGGCATCCTATCAGTTCATCGGTACGGTCTGGTTTGCAAAATGTAGGATCAGCCAACTGAAGGAAATCCGGAAGAGCTAAGTTTGAAATATTTAATGCGGAAGAAGGTGCAAAGTCAATATATTTTCACAAAAAATGAGCTCAATATTCCCTCAGAAACTTGCATCCGCATTAGACATAAAAGTACACGTTTGAAGATTTTGTGAGAAATTATTTAATCCGGTGACCTTTAATCAATTCTCAGCTGTTTTGGTAAAATGAATGATGTTTCATTACATAAATCCAACATGAGAATTTAGAAAAACAGACTTTATCTCTGAATTTCACAAGCAATTAATACATAAATAATTATTTTCCACATGCTCCGGTCTTTTTCTCTTCCATTTTTAGAAAAACTGGGCAATTGTTTAGACTTTTGTAAGAAATTGCAGACGCATCCTCCCCTTTTTCATATATATATAAAGAATACTTTGGTTTGTTATATTAACCATGAGCGATTTCACTTTAGATTTGTAACTTCATCTCTTAGTCGCCTAATCTGGAAATGGGAAATCGTTAATCAAAATGTGTGTGATCTTGTTCAGGACAATGGAACAAAATTATTGTATTGTCATCGGTGTTTGACAAGGGAGCAAAATTTCGAATTAACCTGACATTTAATGCGTGTAAAAATAAGAGTTTAAAGAGTCTGTTACATACAGGTGAAGCTAATAAAAGTGTGATAATGTAATAAGATATATTTTTTTTAATGTAGAACAATCAATGAAATACAGGATTATTTGTGTTGAAAATCAACGTTGGATTTAGAAGATAATTTTTAACACTGTGCTTATATTTTGAATGTGGGTTCAGTTTTATTAAATAGTCAAATTTTTCTAATAGACAGATATTAAATTTTAACACTTCTCAATAAATATGATTTCACATAGGTGTTGGGATGTGAATTTTTGCACATATTATCACAGATTAAAAGATTTATCTTTCTGATCTAAACCTCTTAGGAAAGGTCACACACACTGGAAATATTTTCACACTTCGGGAATCGAAATAAAGAACTATTTAAAAAACTCCTTAATATTTTATTTTTGAGATACATATTAACGGCGTACCCAATTTAAAATTTTTTTCTAAAATATATTTGTATCGAATGTAATTAAGTAATTTCTCATCAAATTTGAAATGGACAAATTTAAAACATTCGATATTTCACCATTCCCATTTCAATTTATTAAATAGCCCTGAAAAGTTAGTGTCATAGCGTATATATCACTACTCTAAAAACATGTTTTAAGCTTCATGGAAATTTTGAGGAAGTTCAGTGTTTGACTACATACATTTAATGACACATGGATTTTTTTTTTATTTACAAATTTTCTTTATTAGTTGGTATCAAATGCAGAAAAATACATTTCTCAAAATAGCAATTAGCTAAAGCAATACCGATGAAAATCAAAAGGAAAGGAACACCTTATATCAAGAACTAAAAGAATTATTGAATTTAAAGTATTATTAACACAAGAGACATTAGTTACATATCATTCTAGTTGAAACATTTGGTAAGATTATAACAATTCCTTCAAAGATAGTTTATTGGACTATAGATGAATTAAAATGAAGTGATATTGGAAGCATTCATGAAAAGCAATTATCTAATTGCTTTATTCTTGAATATTCAAAGTTCATTATTTGAATCTAATTTTATTTCTTGTATCATGTGAATTGTATTTCTTGTTGTAATAATTTAAAAATGTATTTATGAAACAATATATTTTAATAATTTTCCTATTTCAATATAAAAATACAATCCATTAGGACCAAAAAAAAAGTATTTTTCATCACATTTAGCTGAATTCATGGAAACCAAAAAACAATTTTTTTAAGTAGAATGCATTGATGTATTTAAATGAATTGGATACGCAAAGAGAGATACTTTTATCAGTTTGCATAAAAAATAAAATATTATAAATTCACAAAACTTTTCCTTTTCAAATTTATAAAAAAATTGGTAATATTTTCTGTATTACTGGTGATATTCACATATAAAGTATAATTGCGATTCAAGTTCTAAAATCAAGCTAAAGCAAACAAAATTCCACCATCAAAGCATTACACACATATAAGAATCAAAATATAATTTTAGTTAGAAATTTACACATAATTCTGAAATACCTAAAGTTGTATCCCTTTCAATTTGTAAAAACTAAAACAGGAATGTCAAACTAATTATTATTCACTCTTAGGCAAAGGCGAACTAAGCTAGTTGGAGGCCCTGGCGGTAAATGTTTGAGACCCATGAGCTCAAGAGTCGAAAAACTAAAATAGTGAAAAAATTTGTTGACCTTAAGTTATCGAAATAAAATGTATAGCTAAAACTCAAAGGCTAAAAAAATTTTTAAAAATCTTTAATGTATTTAAACAAATTAAAAACTTTAGCAAAGAGCTTATAATTTTGCAAAAACTTTACACCTTGATTTCTCTCAGGCAAATTCATCAATTATTTTTGCTGTGTTAAGACTGTTAGCCATTAAAATTAAAACATCAGGAAGGTAGGAACAGACAAACGTCAAAATTGCAAGAAAAGAAGAAGAGGTTGGGATAGGCAAATGATTAGTTTTTCATAGCATTTTGATGTCACAGGAGAGAAACCACACATGAAGAACTGCATTAAAGAAAAGTTGTGTAGTAGATTTCTCATTCGGAAAGCATTTTGTAAGGTCGGAGTTTGCTCAGAATATCATGTTATCTCTTGAATAATAAGAAATGCATACCAGCAGCAGGTGTCAGAATTTTATAGAAGTAGGATCATTGCCTATCAAGAGTGTGGGTTATCGTTCTGTGAAATCGCCCATCGTACTAGTTGAAATCCAACAACTTTCAGGCGAATATAGAATCAATGAGTTGCTGAGGGTCATAATGAAGAGCATTCTGGATCTCCACATGCTCCCATGGCTAATGCATGAGAGAAAAGGCATAATGTGAGGTCAGAGGTCAATACTGCAAAACCATACAACCAAATCAAGGACCATTAGTGAGGAAAGAGGCATGCCCAGCATCCACTTGTACGGTGCGACATTTGCAGTAGCGTGGGCTCTCAGCAAGGTAACCATTACTACAGCTTCCCCAGAAAATGCAACATAGAGAGAGGCGGTGACTCTGGTGCGCAGAAGGACATAGTTGGATACAGGAGTGGCACACTGTCATTTTTTCAGATGAGTCCCAGTTCTGCATGCAGTATTCTGATGATCCTGCATGGGCCTGGAGGCTCTGAGGAGCCCACCTGCTTGCATTCGATATCGGCATAGGAACTTTATACTGGGTGTAATGGCCATGGGATAGATGATATGCACATCTCTACTTCAGATAAACTGTTATTTGAACGCAGATTGGTACATTGCTGTTGTCTTATATCTAGTGGCTGTGTCCTATCATTGAGGACATCCAAAAGCCATTTTGTAACAACATGTTGCAATACCACATATTGCACGCTGTGGTCTGACCTTCTTCACAGGGTATTCTATTGTTACCCTGGCCTGCACAGTTTCAAGATCTATCACCCATTGAAAACATCCGGGCATGGTTTGCTGAGACTGACTCCCCACTCCTCTAGGGAGCTCTACGGTTGATCATGTGTATCACAGACTTGAAACAGCATGGCATGAGTTGCCCATTTTTGTTATCCAAGCCCAGTTCGACTCCATGACGAACCGGGTAAGGGCTGTTTCAGCTATCTATACTAATTTCACATGCCTGTAATGATTAAATTTACAAATTGCTAGCAAATTTAATCATTTTGCTTTATGCCACACTAGTTGCGTACAATAAATCTTTTTTTGCATTTATTTTTCTTCATTGTGCTGTAATTTTAATGTCTAGAAGTTTATTTAGTCCAAAACGTCTTGTTCTATGTATAATATTGCCATATTGTTGAATTTGTTTCCTCCCCCTTAGTACTTCCTAAATAATTTTTAATGCACTTTAAAACTTAAAAAGGTCTCCCCCTTGATGCATTGTATATTGGTATTGTTAATACTTTAAAAAGTATTTTGGCTTCACGGAAAACAGAATCCATTCCTCTAACAAGTCGATAAATTTCTTGCAAGGTTTTCATGGGCATTTTTTTTAAATAGTATAAACTGATCCAGTTAATTGTCAAAACTAAAAGATTCACACAATATTGCTTTTGTAAATATTTTTCAATTTTTATGTAGCTTTCTACTTCATATCAGTTAATATTGAGTTAAAAAATACAGAAAAGCATTTAATAACAATTTCATATATCACAGCACTTCAGGGTAGTTCAGCTTTTGCCCTATCACTTATGATATAAAATGAATTCACTATGAAATTTTTTCTTCTATCAAATTCAAGACCGACTTTACTTTCACTGAAAATGATTTGTCTTCAGTGATCCAGTTTCCTCACCAGGAGAGTGTCCTAATAAATTAGTTACTTCTTGTTCCACTTTTCGAAATTCATTCCAGAAATTTTGGATGAAATTTTCTGGAGTATTTAGTACACTTTTAATATTTCACACTCAACTGATTGCAATGATTTATGTAATTATTAATAAATCATTAAATACTTAATGATTTACTTCATCTTCAGTTTTTTATTTCTTTTCCAAACTCTAATAAAATTACACTTTATCCTTTTCTTAATTTTCTGACTGAATTATTAATTTTTTGATTTTAATACAAAAATATTTTGTTTAAATCTTGAAATCTTTAAGGAAATCATAGTTTCATTTCTAATACTATTTGTAGTTCAGCTCCCGGCTCAT